>VWZD01011921.1:11998-24646 GCA_013396695.1 Sakesphorus luctuosus
GGGGAGGGGCTTAGCCTGGAGAAAAGGAGGCTCAGGTGAGACCACCTTTCTCTCTGCAACTCCCTGACAGGATAGTGGAGCCAGGAGAGTGTAGTGGGTGGACCCTAGCTAGTTGCCAGATGCCCACTAAAGCCAGTCTTGCACTCCCCTCTGCAACTGGACAGAGGAGAGAAAACATGAAGCCTTCATGAGCTGAGATAAGAGCCGTGAGAGGTCACTTACTGATCACCATCACAGGCAAAACATTCTCACAGTAGAGATATTAATTAAATTTATTACTGAAGGAATCAGAGCAGGAAAATAAGAAGTAAAATAAATCTTATAAACAACTTCCCCCAGCCACTTCATCTTTCCATGTTCTACCTCCTCCCTACCAGTGGCACAGGGAGATGGGAATGGGGGTTATGGTCAGTTGTTTCTGCCACTGCTCAGGGGGAGGAGTCGGACTCCTTCCCCTACTCCCTGTGGAGTCAATTCCATGGTAAACAGTCCTTCACCAACTTCTCCAATTTTGAGTCCATCCTACTGGCAACAGTTCTGCACAAACTGCTCCATTGGGGATCACTCTTCCATTGGGTCACACCTTCAGGGGCAGGCTGCTCCTGTGTGGGTTCCCCACAGGGTCACAAGTCGTACCAGGAAAACCTACACCAGCATGGGTTCCTCTCCCCATAGATCAGCAGGTCCTCGCCAGGATCCTGCTCCAGCGTGGCCCTCCCACGGGGTCACAGTCTCTTTTGGGCATCCACCTGCTCCAACATGGGCTCCTCCATGGTCTGTAGGTGGATCTCCGATTTCCCATAGACCTCCATGGGCTGCAGGGACACAGCTGCCTCACCACAGGCTGCAGGAGAATCTCAGCTCTGGCACCTGGAGCACCTCCTGCCTTTTCTTCTACACTGACCTGGGTGTCTGCTGGGCTGTTCTCATGTTCTCACTCTGCTCTTTTCTGGCAGCAATTTGCATCTTCATGGTAACTTTTTTCCTTCTTAAATATGTTATCTCAGAGGTGTTACTGTCATTCCTGACTGGCTTGGCTTTGGACAGTGGCGAGTCCATCCTGGAGCCAGCTGGAAATGGCTCTGCTGAACATAGGGGAAGTTCCAACAGCTCCTCATAGAATCCAGCCCTGTTGCCCCTCTGCTACCAAAGCCTGGCCACAGAAACCCAATACAGTGGGACTGGTCTCTTCTGGCAGGTAACAATTGACAAGAGAAGAGAAAATATAGCTAAGTTGCACCAGGGAAGGTTTAGATTAGGTATCAGAGAAAACTTCTTCACCAAGAAGGTTGTCAGGTACTGAAAGAGGCTGTGCAGGGTAGTAGTGGAATCAATATCCCTGGAAGTGTTCAAAACCTGTGTAGATGTGGTTTTTGGAGATATGGTTTAGTGGTGGACATGGCCATATTATGTTAATGGTTAGACTTGATTATCTTAGAGGCCTTTTTCAGCCTAAACCATTCTACAATTCTATGACTTGTTACAGAAAATTCTATCATTCCCATGGAGAACAAAAATGAAAATTTTCAGGATATGGGAGACTGGCAATGCTATGTGAACAAAACTGTAAGAAATAAATGGGGGATTGTATTGCCAACATTGCTCCATAAAAATATTAAAAGTAAACATCACAGAAATAAAAGATTCTAGCTATGATCATGCTAAAACAATACTGTGAGGAAATAGATGGATAGCAGAAGATCTATACAAATTATAATGTCTTGAAAACTCAAATCTCTGCAGCACAAAGCAGATTCTCGCTTCATTTCAGAAACTGTCCTTTAGGACAGATATATAACATTTAGCTGCTATCTCAAAATTCCAATATATATAATATAACTATAGTGAAGAGAGCGATAATTCTCAAGCTCCTGTTTTAGAAAAAACATTATTTAAACATGCCTGTACCTGTTAACTGAGCCTAGGGTGACCAGACTAGAGTTTGATTTCTAACTTGAAGCTTTACTTAAGCTGTACAACATAAATTTCACTGTAACAGTTGACTTCAGTTGGCTGTATTTAGGCATCTTCTCACTTCCCCCCAACCCCACCCCCACACGTGAATATCTGCTGCAGAGAGCTATAAAACATGACACAGGATCTGCAGAAACCCTGCTCTCCCCTGGAGCATCAGCTGGAGGCCAGGCAGGATGACAGTCATCATCCCAAATGGCACTAGACATTCTTGTGTGGTAGCTGAACTGAACTTCAAATGTCACTGTGCTTGACAGATTTTGTGTTGTGGTTACCACGTTTTTCAACACTAAGCATTGTTGTTTGCTGCCAGACAAAATGGCAAGTTTTGGCTGCTGTTTTTAATACATGTGAATTTCCAAGCTGCAAGATGGCAGGAAGTTAAGGTCAGACTTCAAAACTTTACTTTTATGCTTAGATGAAGAGCCTCTTCCCTGAGCAACTTGATATAAAGAGGGAGGTGGTTAAGCTGGACAAGTCTTCATAAGTTAATGCTGTGCTCAACTCAATTTATGTATGGAGCTTTGGTAGTTGTGTTAAGTGAACAGAATAGCCCTCTTAAAGCCAGAAAATCATCGACTTGGTGATATGGCATGTAAATAAAGTAGAGAAAGTATCATCTTTCAGTTATCAGGGACAATAGATACTTAGTGTTAATTCAGTATTAACATCTAAAAAGAGGAATAGACATGACTTCAGGGGTTATATTTCTGGAACAGCTACGATTTCAGTTTCAGATTTAGCTTCTCTGTTCTTGCAATTACCTGTGATATGCATGTAGATAAAATACTTAACTATTTCCCAGGTCTGTTTTGAAGCTTAATTTCTAGGTATTTCTTAAGAGCTCTGAGGCATTTATGAACATAAACTGAAAGTTCACTCCCTCCTACTCTGCTGCTATTAAGAGCCATTATTTTCTTATATCTTTTCAGCTTGTTTTATTTTCAGAATATTGAATAATATCATATTAATGGCAATATAAGTGTAAGACAGAGTGATGTCATTCTGTTATAGGTTTAGCCAGGTGGGCCTAAATTTAGGTTCTAAAATTTAGACTAGGCCTGAAATTGTCAGCTGCCTTGAGCTGGGCTGAGCTAGCTAACAGCTGACTTCTTCTAGCCAGTAATATTNAAATACATGTAGTTAGTTTCAACATAAACTAGTTAGGAGTGGGTTTTTTTCCCCTCTCCCTCTTCTTCCCTTTTCAGTCTGTCTCGGACAGTTGGCATTTTGCCAGGTCAACCCAAGACATATTCTTATTAGATAACATTTACAAAGAAACTGTAACTTGTGCTGTTTGAGGGGAAAAAAAACCCCAGTCTTTCTTTGTTAAAGTTAAAAGCCACATTCTGCATCAAGGCCCAGCCTTTATATGATAGCCAGACATTTCTGCAACAGGTTGCTCAAAGAAGCTGTGGAGGACCCATCCCTGAAAGTGTTAAGGCCAGGTTGGACAGTGCTTTGAGAAATGTGGTCTAGTGGAAGGTGTTCCTGGCCATGCCAGAGGGCTTGGGGCTACTTCATCTTTAAAGTGCCTTCCAACACAAATCATTCTAGGATTCTATGATCTGCTTTTTGTCCCTCAAGAAGAGATTTGCTTTTACATATATTCTCTGTCTTTCACTCCTTCTCTCCCTGTTTCTTCCTTCCCTCCTCTCCCTCTCGCAGACACACATAGATATGCAAATGTACAGTATCAGAAAATAAATCCACATATCAAGTTAAAATTAAACTTGGAGAGATGTCACCTTTTGACTCTGCTACATGATCCTCCTATATGTCTCACTGAGGGATCTGCAGGCTGGCAACAAAATATGGAGTTCCTATTTTAGGACTGAGAGGCCATCTAGCTCATAGTGGGTAAATGAAGGGTTTGACACCAAGTTAACTGTAATTATGTCAGCATTTTGTACAGAAAACGAGCTTTGCCTTTCTCTGTCAGCAGAGATCTAGAACCTGAGAAACCACAGACAAACATGTAGAAGGATAACTTATTAAATGGTTTACAGGGTAAAAATGCTCTTCTCTGTTGGATACTTGATTTTCTACAGAGCAAACATATCAGAGTTTGTCAGGGCTTCCTCCCCAGAAAGCCCAGATGCTGGTGTATTTCTAGGGTTAATTGAGTCCAGAGACCCTTCCTTCATAACAATCCTGTTGAGTCAATTATAGAGTTGATTTCCTTTATCATGGTAAGATGAAAATTTTGAGCTGTTGTTTGGATTAGAACATGCACAGGAGAGAGGTCGTATTTATTAAGAGTCAAATTTAGATGCATTAACATCCTCCCACCCACCCCGCTCCACAGCCCAACCAAAGCAAACTAATAATCTATTGCCAAATCAGCCTTTTGTGTGGAAGATGGAAAGTTCTTGCTGTGACAGAGGCATCAAGGAGATCTGAAGCCTCATGAAGGTGAGTGCAGCTTTGTTGCATGATAGTGTGTGCCTTGACAGGCCCTGGACATTTGTTGCTGTGACTGTTGTCTAGAGTAATAAATTAAACATGCCAAAGAATGTTTTCAGGCAATTCACTAGTCTCTGCACTAAATTTTCAGGACAGTCCTTAACAATATTTTTAATCTACACCAACAGGCACTTTCCCAAACTATTTTTGGACATAGGACAACACCTGCAGAAGACTAGAGCCATGTCCAACAGGCAGTTTGGTTGCCATCACCTGGATGACCCTGGGAGAAATCACTGATGTAGATCCAGGTCCCCCCGTATTAATTGGCATCAAAACCAGAGTCAGATTGTCTGATCTGGGATTTAGAAAATTTTTAACACAGATGTAGTTTCACTGTCCAATTTTGGAACTTGCTCTTGTCTAGCCCATGCCCCTGGGAATCATTTTCATTCAAGTGAGGACATGTGAGGCAGAAGGGGACTAATGAGTACTTCTGCTTTCCCTTTGTAAAGAATTGGGATGTTATCCTCTGCCAGTATAGATTGGTGTGCCAATGTGGTTAGGAAAACTGCACTACAAGAAATGTCAGTATTTCAAGAGGTTCTAAATATTTGGGTGTAAATGTGTCAGGCTCCAAAGCGAGGAGAAGGCTCATCCAAACATGAGCACTCCTTCTAAATGCTGGGCTGCAATCACTGGTGTGTTGTAATCCAGCAGCAGGACATGTCTGATTACCTTTGACTCTCTGTAAGAGAAACATGACTTGAGAGAGATGGTGATGTTTCTGAAGAGACACTTTGCCAAAACATTATCAGTTTAACATAAGCAAGGGTGCATGCCACTGTGTAGCGCATAGCCTGACCTTCAACATGGTCAAAACCAACCCTTTTGTCCATGTCCATCTGCCCTACCCTCTTTACTTTTTTAAACTTGACCTGCTGCTCGGCAGATTGTGACTCAATAGATTTTTCTCACCTGTTTTTCTGCAGTCTAGTGATCACCCAGTCTTCTGGTTGGTTGTCTGTACTTATCAGACTGCTTCTTTCTAAAGCAGTGGAGCAACATAGAATAGCTTCATTTCTAAAGTCTGGAAACCTCAAGTGCTTGGGTGAAGCCAAGGTGCCTCCTATATCACACAGCAATAATAAAACATAACTGCATTCTCTTATTATCTCTCCAAGAGGTTGTTCCAAGTAGCAGGCGTGATAGTCCATAAGTAGTTCTAGATAAAATAAAACCAAACCAAAACAAAACAAAAACAAAAAAACCCAATACCTAACCAAAAACAACAGAGTAATTCCTTTTCTTCAAGGTCAGGAGACAAACTGATATATACTCAGTTCCTCACTCTTGGAGGGCAATAAACTCAAAGCTGGAAGCTACAAAACAACAGGCTTGCTTTATTTTGCAATTTTAAAGTTCTTGGGCCACAATAAGTGGCAGTTTCAAGTCTTCTATATGTTCTTTAGTAACAATAAAACATAACTCCAGCCTCCCATAAGGCTGACACGGGGAATTCCTAAGCTCTCTAGACAAGCCAGAATAAAAGATTTTTCTTCCTGTAACAGCTTTGAAGTAATAAAATATAGCTTTATCAATACTCTGTGTGACAATAGAGGAAACATATATCCCAGGCTGTGTTTTATGCAGATGATGCTCACTGTTTTCTTCACAGATTCCGTCTGACCTGGATGAACAGCAGTCGCAAACACTGGCCAGACCTCTGAAGTTCCTGGCATTGCTCTTATGGTGTTCAATAGCAGAGTGTTCTAATCAGTAATCAAATATTTTTTGGCTGAAATAGATCATGAATGCCTGTAATAAATAAAATGTATCATAGATAGAGGTGGTTGTTTGTTTTTTTTTTTGTTGTTTTTTTTTTTAATTCCTATAAAATAGGTTTTACCTTTGTTTTGCGACCAGCTTGTCTCAGCCTGTCAGCATGGTTACAATCCCACTTAGTCTTTAATGTTCACACTTTGTTATGCAAGGAACATCTTGAAAATCTAAATCTCAAGTGATTGAGGTAAATAAAAGCAAAAAGAGATCCAAGAAAACACATTGCTTGGAATCATTTTTTCACAAGGTTGGATAAAGAGGGAATTTGTATAGGTTAAATCGTGGTGCTTGGATAAACTAAAGACTTTCACCAAGATGAATTGTGTGCTTCATTGCAGCAGTTTAGGGTTGCATATAGGACCTTGAAAACCCAGTTGCAGGATGGCACATGTTGGTAGTTAAATTTATGTTACATTTCCATATGAATTATTATTAACCAAGGTAGCAAGAATATCATATAATGCCACGTCCAAAATGGGAGTCTTCTAATATTATGACCTGAGCATTTGCATTTTAATTGCACAGAAAAGTAAATCAGATTTAGTATGTAATTGAATATATTGTCCATTAGTAACAGTACAGGTAAAACTTTGTCTTAATTTCATGCTATTACACCAGAGTAAATTTCACAGTTTTTATTTAAATTCTAATTCATCCAATGTTTTCCTAAAATAAATGGCCCATGAAAAATTTTTTATTTTTTTTCCTGTTCATTTTATTTAATTTAGTTATTTGCTTAAAAAAAAATGAAATTAAGCATCTGAAATTTTATTTACTTTAGTATTGTCTTCCAGCTATGGTAAATCAGAAATATAGTGAAAATAGTGTTCAATTATAGACTCTGAAAAATAAACTATGGACAAGCAGTAAAGATAAAAAGCCTCCACATGAGTACTATGTAAATCATCTTTCTAGTGAGTTTCTTCCTAGAGAAACTTCTTAGCAATTCCCTTATGTTTTCACTTACTTATCAATATTTACTTTTAATAGAAAGATGTGTTTTCCCTCTGTGAAATAATGTTTTTAAGGTTTGTCATTTATCTCATAAGGAAGACACTCTTATGAAGCAATTTCTGACATGTCAACATCCCAGTCTTTTAAAACTAGGACACAACAGCTTTTCTACTTCCTAAGGATGAGGGTTTTTTGCAGAGCCAAAGGCAATCAATATCAGTTTCTGTACTGAGGGAAAAAAATCATGCAGCAGAGAGAAGCTGTGATGCTACTGGTAATGTAAGATGCCATATCACTTCAAACACTTAGAAACAGTGTGCACGGGCACTCAGAAATCCAAAAGTGTCCTGGACTGCATCAAAAGCAGTGCAGAAAAGAGGTCAAGGGAGCTGATTGTGCCCCTCTGCTCCACTCTGGTGGGACCTCACCTGCAGCAATGCCTCTGCTCTGGGGTCCCCAACACAAAAAATACATGGACTTAAAGCAGGTCCAGAAGAGTCCATGAGGATGGTCCAAGGGATTGAGCACCTATCCTAGGAAGACAGGCTGAGACAGCTGGAGTTGTTCAGCCTGGAGAAGAGAAGCCAAAAGGAGGCTTACAAAAAGGAGGCAAAGGGACTTTTTGAACAGGCAGATAATGACAAGACAAGGGATAGTGTGTTTAAACTGAAAAGGGCAGGTTTAGAGTGGACATTAGAAGAGACTTTTTACTCAGAGGATAGTGAAGCACTAGAACAGGTTTTCCATAAATGTAGTGGGTTTCCTACCCCTGAAAGTGTTCAAGGCCAGTCTGGATGATGCTTGGATCAATGTGATCTAGCAAGCAGCATCTCTCTACACGGCACAGGGTGGGTGGAATTAGGTGACCTTAAGGGTAATTTTCAAACCAAATCAGCCTAGCATTCCGTGATTCTATGATCTGTGCATGGAGGGATGGATGGAAGGAAGGAATACTGAAACACCTGATAAAATTGTAATAAATATCCTCTCATGCTTGTATGTAAAGTACTTACATTTTGCTAATGATCAATGGATTGAATCCCAGAATAACAGAATGATTTAGGGTGGAAGAGACCACTGGGGATTATCTGGTCATACCTTCTGCTCAAAGCAGTTATGCATGTTATTTGTCTAACTTATCCACAAATACAAAAAAACTCCTTTTCCTCTCAATGTGTTCATTATATGTACTCACAAACACACACCAACACAGAGTTTCTAATAGAAGGCTGTAGACTGAAATAGACTCTGAGAAAATAAAAAAGTTATGAAAATCTAATATCATGACCTTTACCTTTAATGATTAAATATCCAGATTAGATGACTTAATTAGATAGTGTGGCTCTGAGTGCACATTGGGAAATATAGCACGGTCTGTAGAGATCATCATTAAGTAAATCTTTCTGCTTTATCCTTCTAAATGAATCTATAGTTTATATAAAAATTCACTGAGAGAAATATGTTAATTATTCAAGTGGGAGATTTTTGACAATCCCTGTGGCAATGAGGTTCAAAACAACTAATAAATTCAAGAGGCATGTATTTTAAATACAGTGATGAATTAATAGAACCATTCACTTGGAAAAACATGAATTCACTACTCTATATCTTGATATAAGAACTTCTACATATTTTCATAAAGAGATTCTGTGATTCTTGCACAAGCTGTGGTCATGATGCAAGATTTACCAGGTGATGCTCCCAGCCCCAAAACATTTGAGTTAAATTACTGATGCAGACCCTGTTGGCTTTAAAATCTGTTCATCCATGAATATTCTTCAACAGTGGAGGTCAGCAGCCACTCAGAATATGGATCTTAATTGCAAATTTTAGATAAAGGCCTTTTCCCCACTATGTCATGGTCTAGTGATCTATATGTAATAGATTCATATCCAGTAATGAAGTTTTCTCCCATGACAGTGAACTATGAAGTTATTCAACAGACTTTGAGAAAACAGACCATCAGCCTTACAAATTAGGGCGGCAGATTTGTACCAGCTTTTATCCTCTGTGGTTCATGTTGTCTAAGAACACCAGAAATTAAATTTTGCTGCCACATTTAAACTCTAAATCTTCATTCTAATAAATTAAAAAATAAAACCCAACACCACCCCCCAAAAAAAATAAAAAAAATCAAAATCAGGTCAAACAAGGTAAAACAGACTCCTACCAAAAAAAAAAAAAAAAATAAAAGGGTCCATATGCTGCTGCCCTTAGTGATACTGGGAAATCATTTACTCCATTTATAATGTTTCCTAATGCAGGTCTGTGCTTGAATCTAAATTTACGTACTATCTTTACTCTGTGTGCAGCTCACTTGGTGGGGGGAGGAACACCACTGTCACCTTTTCATATGGATTCATGCCCATACCTGTGTACAATGCAGGGGGTTTGGCCTTGCTACGTCCAGTCATACAATGCATTCCCTCCATCCTCACAGAAGCATTGTGCAACCATCTGTCGCCTGGGATTTCTCTTAGAAGAGTTTGATATTGCCCAGTGTAAGGGTAATTGGGATTTGAGACTCTTAGAGCTCACATTGCCTTACTTTGGGCAGAGTAATTCAAACCATGGCCATCCTGTCAGTGTTGATATGAAAAAGCACTGCAGGAACAGGGTTAAAAGCAGGGGTTATATCTGCCTTGATACACATTTCAGTTATTCACTCCAAGTGCCATGCAATTTGCATCCAAACTAGACATACCATTGTGCAGAACAAACTGATTCTTTCTAGCTAACCTTCCACTTATTCTGATCCCTTTCTCCTCAGTAAATTGCTGATAAGGGGTTTTCCCTGTCATTAAAAACAGATGAGATCTAATACAGAAGAGAGACAGAGGAAAGTATGTTCAAGATAAGGGAAAATGGCTAAATCCAGTCATATGGTAAGTAATTCTCTCTAGGTACATACACTTCAGGTGTTATCTATCTCTATTTTACAATGGAAAAGTTGTGACTTGGAAGAATGTTTTAAAAAGTCACGATAATCCAATAGCAAGACTAGCAAAAGTCGTAGAGGAATTCTCCCTTACCTGGAGTAGCCATTTATTCCAGTAGAAAATCTGAACAGATCTGACATAGCTGCATTTTGCACAAGATAAATGCTGGTACAAATAACCATGCCACACCAAGTAATAGTGCCTTCGAGCGGCATGAACTCACATGAGATTTCTACACTGATAGATGGAAATGCCAGTGAAGTCATAATTACAGCTGTGGAAAGGAACACATTATAATTAGCAAAATTAAGTGTGGCCTTCACAGCTCTGCCTGTTTCTCAAACTATACATGCTTTTTGAGTGGCCACATAGCTTATAATCCTCACATGCATGGGGATTTTCCATCCTTGTTGTGTATCAACCAGTTTTCCTAATTTATGTCCACAAGGACTTTAGACTTCCTCCTTAATTTATTCCGCAAATTTCACATCTTTTAAACAAGACATATTGAATCTCAGGGCCTGGGATTTGATTGATCCCAATGTAGAGGCAATATGTTATCATGCTGCAGCAATGTCTGACAGGCATTTATTATGGATTTTAAAAGGATAAGGGGTCTCATGCAACAGCTGCAGGAGCCTGTGAAATTCCTAAGGGTCATATGCAGAGAAGAATTGTAAAACAGAAAAAAACACATTCTACTATTAAGAAAATAATGATCTGGTGCACAATAGAAAAGACCATATATGATCTGATCCAAAGCTCACTAAATAGGGTGGGAGTCAGATAACTATGAATTTATATTAACAACATAACGAGGGCACAGAGGGATTCAATTATTATGCTTAATTGGTTAGGGAATATCAGAAAGTGCTGTATTACATTTTATCGGTGATAGTATTAAATAAACATTAAGAAAAATATATTCAGATGAGAATCAAGAGGGTAAGAAAAAGAGCATATCTGGTGAATTGGAAAACAGAGATTAGTTATTCATGTAGTTTCTAAGGTCCATTAGCCTGCGTGACCTGTTAGCTTTCCATTTCAGATGATTACCTTTGGCTTAGTGAAAGTTCTGATGTAGTTATCAATTAGTTACAACATTTCCTTTAGTCCTGCTCCTAAGATTTGTATAATTTTAATCTTTTCTCTAATAATGAAAAAAAGTAAGTAAAGAAAAATGCATGGTGTATAGAAATACACAAGAAAATGCTGGATCACCTCTACAGGAACTGAACATATTTGGAATACTGAAATTTAGTCCCAAAATTGGGTTATATTTCTGTGTTTCTATATTCTGAAGAGAAAGCTGCATTTCAGTTATATGTGAAATTATTACTAGATAAGTGTTCACTATAGATCTCGAGATAAAAGGCTTTGAACTGTGACTTAAGTAAGACTTCGAGTTATTGAGAAATCTTCCAACAGTTTGAAAGATTCCCTAAATTATATTTAGGGTTTTCAAATCCTCCACAGAGATGTCCATGAAACAAACCCATTAATCTCTGGGTAACAACAATTTCAGATTTTCTCAGCAGCACTAAGATCTCAGTTTATATTCAAAATATGTTTTTAAATAAAACCGCACTCCATAAAATGTAATGTGCATTAATTAAATCACAGCCTTTATTCTGCTCTACATCATTCATACTGACTTTTCTTCTCTCTTCTTGTACCTGGTCAGTTACTGAATTTTATCATCATAAAAAGGGCTTATCCACTGCGTTATGCTTTGACTGGTCAGAAACAAAATGAGGAAAATTTGTGTTGTGGCCACCTCAGGTTACTGAGGTGGCCACAATACTGCTAAATCATTCAATGTGTTCACTTTTACTTTTGAAGTAAGTGAGGTAAAGTCCCACAGGGTACGAAACAAACACAGCAGCAGCACTTCGGTTTTAATAGTGTCTGACACCCAGCCCAGCTTGCCGCCCATTCTTCACAGCTGGAACACAGCTGGTCCAGAAAGAGAAGCGGAACGTGATATTCTTAGGCTGATGCAACAGCAGATATCCCAATCATATGTCAAAGCCCGCCCTGGGATTCCTGTCAGACACAATTTCATTCCACATGACACTGGGCAAATCTGAAGGATGAGAGGAGAGAGATTTAGCTAAACTTTTACACAGTGGCTCTCTACTGTTTAGGGAAAAGCCAAGGCCAGCTCAGTAGTACTCTCTCTGTACACATCATCATCTCCCCAGGAGCTGGGAGTTTACTTTAAGCTCTGGTTTGATTCATAGAAGCTGCTTGAAGCCAATTAGCACAATGTAATCACAGCAGTGGTGGTAGTGCTCTACCTCGAGTGATGTGTGCTGACAGCTTGCTAAAGGGCTACAGGAAGGAAGGAAACTTTGGTTTAAATTTGGGTCAACTTCTCACTGTCTAGCACTATGGGCTGTGCTTCTGCAGGGTGCAGTGCTGAGACAAGCATCCACCTGCTTTGATGTCCATGGTGCACAGGGTCTCACAGACAAAGGACCTGTTAACAAAAACAAAACAAAACAAACGACAAAACCCCCACAAACAAACA
>VWZD01011921.1:50457-75011 GCA_013396695.1 Sakesphorus luctuosus
ACATGAATTCTGCCAGATTCAAGATGAATTGAGATAATTACAGAGATGATTTGGAAATATCCTCCTTAATCTGAACTATTTAAAACAGGGAAGGTAAACTAATTTTGAAGTTTCATATGGAGGATTCTTAATTTTAAGTTAGCTATTTTTTAACTAAAAGGAAACAGAAATAAGGACTTTATTATTATGCAATTGTTAGGTCTAAATTAAGGCTGAACAGAAGGAAAAATCACCAACACATGAGTAGTCCACACATTGGAATGGTAGTCACAAATATTTCTGGTGAAAAGCTCTGAAATGGCCTTGTGATTCAGAAATAAATTAGGAGGTAGATGATATGGTGCTTTCCACAGACATTAAAACTAATTCCACCAATAAGTTTCATGGTTGGAGAGGTAAATCATGCAATTAAATACACATATACACGTATACCTGAATGTGTGTATGTGTGTATATATATATACACACACACATATATATAAACACACACATATACATACATACATACACACATACATACTTACATACATGCATACATATTATGGATGGATGTATAAATGTATATTATATTATTATACATATTTTGATGTGTATGTGTAGACTTACCCTGGTTGGTTGAATTTTCTGTTTTATCCCTTAAAGGCAGATAAAAATCAAATCTATTTTTCTTAACTATAAACAATGACACTAGTATAATTTAGTTTTTTATGTATACACTTATATGTTTTCACTTATACAAATGTATACATGCTAGCATGTGTTTATACAAATAACTTTATGAGGAGGCTCCACCAAAGAGTCTCTGCCTCTACAGATTCACCAGAACCATCCTTCTCTATACTTTCCACCATGTGTCATTCATTCATGCTCAGACTTACTCAAACACTGGTGGTTCTCTGCAAGCCTCATGAGAAAAAATATGCAATTTGAGGCTGTTAGTGCAATAAGGAAAAAAGGTCTTACTAGTAGTGACCTGTTCCTGCTCCCATGGTGCTGAGATTGATTATAAAGGGAGATGGGCTTGGTTCTCAACTCCTTCTGGCCTTACATACACATTGATTAATGCAAAATAGACTCATTTTCCAGCCCTACTTCTTAGAGTAATACCAGAGTAATGACATCTAATCTTCCTAATGAAAAAAGTTGAGTGAGAAAGAATTTTGATGACTGCAAAGGTAATAACAATTAAAAACCAAAACAAAAGTAAAATAGCATGTTGGGGGTTTCTTCCTCTCTGCTTCCTTCTTTTAGATAGCACCATCAGCTGTCATCTCTCCATCACTTAGAAATCCTAAACCCCAAGAGATGCTCTTTACTGGAGTAAATTAATTATTTAGTGAGTGATGGATTACATGACACAAAAGAAGATAAAATGCCCCAAGGAGATGATGAAAGGGTGAAAACTGTGAAACCATCTTTGGATGAAGACTGCAGAAAATAGGCCAGCTGTTTTAAGCTTAGTCCCAAGTGGAGGCTGAAAAAGAAACATTCCTTCTTAGGGCAGTGCTCCCTGTGCAGTAGTGACTGTACTTTGGCTTTTGCATTCAGATTGGATTTATGCTGTTTAGTGTGTTCAGAGAAGGATATTATTTTTATATTCAATTGAATTTGTCTCCTTGGGAAATAATGTCCAGAGTGTGCTGAAGATTCAGATTTCATAGAATCACAGAACCATAGAATCAGTTGGGTTGGAAATGACCTCCGAGATCCTTGGACCCTTGGACCCTTGGACCCTTCTCAAGTGGTAGTCCAATTTCTACCCAGTTTGGAGCATTTGATGAAAAGGAATGTCAGTAATGAACATTTTAGTATATGTGAATTACTAGGTATACCCAGAAAATACCTTGCAAGTTATGTTGATAATAGTTTTTTACTTGCTTTTGTGATTGAGAAAAGGAATTATTTCCCCAAAGTAGTTGTGTTTTTCTGCATAAATATACCCAGCAAATAACACTGAAAATGTGTTCTTTTGGCCATAATACACCATTCCAAATCACTTAGATGTCTCAAAGCTGTAAAAAACCCTAGTACTTCTAGTCAAACTTGCACTTTTTTTAATTTTTATTTTTTCTCCACAGTGTCCTGAAGGTCTGGCTCCGAAAACATGGACTAACTGTGTTAAGAGCAGCAGAGGAAGACTGAAGAGCACATTGCGAGCTCTTCCCTAGCTAGAGAAGAGGTCAGAACTTCTGTGTGTCCCTGCACAGCCTGCTTGGAAGAAGTGAGTAAGCACTGATTAATAACTGCAGGTAATTACTCTGAAATCTCCATGGGAGATGTCACTGAGTGGGCAAAGTACTTCAAAAAAGTAACTACACTCTTTCTGTAACTGAAAAGATCTACCTTAGTTACACCTCCTGTGTGTGGAGATGGAGTAAAATCCTTGGATATAATGCAAAAAGCTGTAGGGATGATAGCAGTGACATGGCTAAAACTCTGCACATTACAGCCCTATGTAAGGAAAATCAGGAGGACAATGGCTTGTATGACTAAATTAAAATAGATCTTAAAGGTGGACAGATGAAAGACTTACATTAATAAAATTAATTAAAGGAAGTCAGGGTTGATGACTGCTGTAAATTGCCACTGACCCAGTCAGTTGTTAAAAACGTCCTTAACTCAATCCCTTAAGGCACCACAAATACCCTGGAGTCCCACTGGGAATCACAAGTACAAAGAAAAGGGTCCAAAATATAGAAACTGATACAACCTACAATTTATCCTTGCTTTAGAGGTACCAACACTTTCTGTGACATTAATGATGCAGAATACTGTGAACTATATGGCAAAATAAACTGGTAGTGGATTTTCTAGCAGAAAATTAAGTTTAGTGCACTTCAGGATAGGAAGAAGGAGATTTTTAAGAAATGTTGAGGTTTTGTCTGAGATTCCCATTCCATGCCAGCATCTGCAATTAAGTGAATTTTCTGAGATCTCTTTACATGGAAATGAGAGTGAATGAATACTGTCCCAAGATAAATTAATCCATCAATTAATTGTTTGATGCTTGTAGTGGTTTTAGCTAGGCCTCAAATTAGTAGGCTCAGAGAATCTATGTGGATCAGAAGACAGCTATCACCTGACTGGGTAACCAAGGAAATATTTCATACCAGATGACGCAAACGTAACATATGATTCAGGAGTAGGAGGTGTTTAGTCAGTTCCATCACGGCTGAACTAGGAGGAGAATGTCCTGCAGCTCTTCTGTGCTAGGCCCTTCTCCGGCTGCTGCTACTTGCCTTTTGTTTGAGTTCAGGGAGGTAGAAACATTTTGTTGTTAACTCTTTCTCTTTCTTGCAGGGTGTCTTTGAGAGTGCTTATGAATCTAGAGTAATACACTTTATATTAACTGGGGAGTGGAAGTTATTTCTTGTTATATATAACTTGTGTAAATGTTTGTTATATTGTAGTTTTCTCTTAATTTTCTCTTTTCTGTATAAATACATACAGTGAGTTTCAGCATAAATCTAGCCTGGAGGCTTTTTTTCCTCTCCCTCTTCCCTTTTCTCTCTGTCTTGGACAGTTGGCGTTTTGCCAGCTCAACCAAAGACAATGCTAATTAAAAAAAAAAATATATAAGTGGATCTTGACCAGGGCTGTACTCTCTAAACTTTACTGTTATCTCTACGAGTCTCTGTGTCTAGGCTGTTTCATGGATCCTTTCTATAGTAATTAGCTATGTGATGATTTTGAATAGTATATAAACTCTTTTTCAGAATCGATGAACACTTTGCAAGGCCAGCTCAAGAAGATGAAGCAGATTGTAGATCACATAGAATTACAGAATCATGGAATATTCTGCATTAGAAAGGGCCAATCAAGTTCATTAAATCCAACTCATGGCCCTGCATAGGACACCCCAAGAATCACACCCTGTGCCTGAGAGCATTTTCTTGAGCTCTGCCAGCCTNCTGTGCCTGAGAGCTTTTTCTTGAGCGCTGCCAGCCTTGGTGCTGTGACCACTGCCCTGGGGAGCCTGTTCAGTGCCTGACTACCCTCTGGAAGAGCAACATTTTTCTAACATCCAACCTAAACCCTCCTGACACAACTTCAGACCATTCCCTGGGTCCTGTCACTGGTCACAGGAATCAAGAGATCAGTTCCTGCCCCTCATGAGGATGTTGAAGACCACAATGAGGTCTCCTCTTGGTCACCTCTTCTCCAGCTGAACAGACTACAGGCGCTCAGCCACTCATCACATTCTTCCCCTCCAGGCCCTTCACCATCTTAATCCTTTGGATGCTCTCCAATAGTTTAACATCTTTCTTATATTGTGGTGCTCAAAACTGACACAATATTCAAGGTGAGGCTGCTCCATTGAAGACCAGAGTGAGATGGTATTGTGTTTGTATTTAAAAGAACAAAGAAATAAAGAAACAAACAAACCAACAAAAACCCAGCCAACCAACCAACCGAAAAAACAAAAAAAGAAACCGAAGAAAAAAAGGTCCACCACCTGCTTAAGAATTACACAGGACAGTTCTGGTGAGTTTTGTATGGTGGAAGGGATGTCTGAAGTTCAGCTGTCAGAATAAATTGAGGACTTCATGCAAGATGTTTGCGCTTTCATTTTTAATAGCAAATTGTTCTGGGACTTCAATATATGCGCCTATTTTTTTTCTCTAAAAAATAGCAGTTATTCCCATTCTCTTCTCTATTGTCATAGATAGAACAGGAATGTAGTAAAATAAAAAAGTCAGGAATAAGAAAAACAGTTTTTGCCTTAGCAAAATACTGAAACATGATGATATCACCAGGTTAAACCCTTTTACCTTGAATTGGTCATGAATAATTCAGGCCTTCAATTATTGTTCAGCCACATAACCTTGTCTGTCAGTCAGCAAAGGCTACTCTATCTGTCCCCATCCAAATTTAATAGGTGTTGATTCCCCTCCTTCCTTCTCTGTCTTTTCTTCCTGAGATTTAAATTTACATGGACATGCTGCTTAGCTGGAGCTACTTTAGTCTGTGTGGGTCTCCACCTGACAAACTTTGTCTCTTCCTATTTCATCAATAGCTATCAACAATCAAGATACATGAAAGCTTTGCTTACAGTGTGTTATTGAAGTAATAATGAAATGCCTCATTTGAGCATCTTCTTTCATGAAGAAAAACTATCCAACAAGGAATTATTTTCAAGCTGTAACATTTCCAAGTGATACTAAGTGTGGTTGCAAAATTTAAAAAGAAAATACATTCTTGCTCATAAACACTTGCAAATGATTATTTGATGAGCTCACTTTATAATCACTTCTGGTGTCCAAAGAACTGAGGTATTAATTTTTCAATTTATAATTCCTCCAGGTTTAGATTCTGTACAAACTAAACACAGAGAAAATACATGAAATAAATAGGATAAAAGGAATTCACATCTTCATTATTTGTATTTGTTTAGCTTGAAGTAAAAAATATGATGCCATTCATAGGCTGCTGAACGTGAATTGGTAAAAAAAGAACTCCTTAATATTTGGCTCAGATGCAACTCACCAATCAATTATCTTCCTTGATTTGAGTATAAGATGGTATAAATCTGTTTGTTGTTATGTCTGTACAGCAGTTCTCCTAATGGGGTCCTGGCCCCCAGCTGGGATTCCTGGGTGCTATTGGCACAAACACAGTAAAGACCTTATCCCAAGTGATCTCCTGCATGTCAAATCAAATTCATAAGAAATCAAAGGCAATGAATCAGATCTGAACCAGGACGCGCATCCAGGCAAAACAGATTACCTTCCCTATCTCTGCATATTACAACATTTACAAATCCTGCTCACATTTCCTCTTTTCAGCTTTAAAATTTCTCTACACATTTATCCTTTCATGCTTTACTCCTCTTGTATTTATAGTGGAATAAAGAGGAAATATGGCCAAACGTGATTTCTGTGATTTACTCCTTTGTCTGGGTCAACAACCAGGAAATTTCAATGGTCATCAAATTCATCTCATTTAATGTAGCACCATGACTGATGAATTGAGCATAATTATTCCAAGACCAGAAGACAAGAGAGATAGTTTAAAGGTATTCCCCCCTGATTTAGGTAATGACAATACCCAAATTGCCTATATTTTGACATAAAACACAGTTGCCTTTTCCTGAGCCTTTTAAACCAGTTATACACCTCCTCTGTTACTTCCGGCACCTGCAATTCCTTGCAGTTTGCAACCACATAGTTCTGGCTCTTCAGGCTCAATGCAGCACAGCAGCAAGGCCATCCTCACTGGAAAGAAAACAGAGATTTTTGTAGCTTCCCTTCACTGCTTTTACAGGCAAATAAAAAAGCAGACAATCTGCATTACAAAATACTTCATAGCTCATTTAAAGACACAAGAAAATTATTGGGCTGTAAACACAGGCTTAACCTATATTACATGACCTGTAATAGCAGCTGTAAATTTCCCAGCCTATTTGGAAGCAATTCAAGTCAGACGTTGTAGAGGTGAGTGAGCAACGTGAAAGAGAGAGAGGAGAAAGGTGCAGTGCCTGGTTTGAAGGCTGAAGTACTCCAAATTTTGCTAAAGAAAGGAGAAACTAATGATAAATATTTTATTTTTTCAAAATCTTCTCACAGTGAGGTTAGTAAGGATAAGGTAGATAATTTGTAGCCTTACACTTTAACTTTGGGAGCACCATTAACTCTTGAAGTGTTTGATTTCAGGCTGTTCAAGTTGTTGTTGTTGCTTTATAACTTCAATATTTTTAAAATTTTATAAAAATACAACTTTTATAAAATTTGGATCAAATGCAAGGTTTCAAGTTCACAACAAAGGATAAATAGGGCATAATTATTTTATACATGATCCCACGCAGGAGTCAAATTTTTGGAGTCCTGATCTTACAGATGTGTTACAGGTTTTATGTCAGCTTGCTAAACCTGAGTAAAACCAGGTTTTCAGAATGTCTTCAATAAATATTTTGCCCACTAAAAATTCTCGCCATGAAATGAAAACTGAAAAGTTCCATCTGATTGCAGTTAACCCACCTTATTCCTCAAGTACCTTCTCACATAGGTGTTGGGGGCCAGTGTTTGGGGCCAATGAAATGGTTTCCATTATTGACAGCATTATCAGAAATTTAGTATAGATATTTAAATTTATAGGCATTTCTCAAAAGGGAAAAATCTCTACACTGTGATATTGGAACTGATGCCACGTTTCTGAAGGAAAATGAAATGTTCAGTATGTCACTTTGTAGATAAAAAAATAAAGATGATTGCCATGCTTAAATAATATTGAGAAAGCTTCAATTTTGGTTTCTGCATGTCATGTCAGACCTGCAGATTTAACATGAGATGCAAGAGTGAATTTTCTCTAGAGAAACCAAGCTTTCTTTGAGGTTTATCATAAAGGTTAAGGTGTGACTAGAGGCAGACAGACACTGTTGTCAAACAGCTGTCAAGGTGCTGGAAACACTAGCAATTAGAAATCTGGAAGGAGTTAGAATATAGGAAAAAAAATCACCTGCTTGCTAAAAAATTATTATTTTTTTATTTTAAGAATAGAGATTTCAAGGGAAACAATTATGATTTGCATTCTAAAACAGGAAAAGTAGGTAAAGGGATAGAGTGGCGGTAAAAAGAGAAAAGGGGGGAAAAAACTAAAAATCAAAAAAAGACAGAAAGAAATTTAAAGGAATGTGAAAAAAAGACAAACCAAATATCTTTTATCATCTCTATGATCCAAGCAAATAACCCCAATAAATACTATAGAGATTGTGCAAGTGATGGAATCACCAAAACACTGATAGAAATACTGGAAGCTAATGGAAATATGGAAGTATTGTAGTGGCACATGACAGGACACAAGAATTCTAGGGCAGAAGTACACCATGAAGCCGATGAAACCCTACACATGAGCACAGCTCCCAAAGCCTCTTCTGTTTTGAAATATAGTAGAGAAGAGACAGCACACTGAAACATGGGAAAAGCTGCCAAAATGTCAGGTGCAGAGGACTTGCCACCTTTCAACTAAAAATAAAATTCTGGACTTTAGATTTATGCCTGGAGCTGGAAACATAAGCATGGGAGATCATAAAGTGCTGCAAAGTCTGCCTTTCTGTTGGTTTTTTTTGGTTGGGTTGGTTTGGTTTGGTTTGGTTGTGTGTGTGTGTGTGTGTGTGTGTGTGTGTGTGTGTGTGTTTTGTTTGTTGGTTTGTTTGTNTGCAGATGGATGGGAGGGATGGGAGAAACCCCTCCAAAATCTCTCCTGACATGCACACCCACTGCCAGCATCCCCTGCATCCCCCTCATCCTCAGCATCCCCCCCCCCCCCCCCCCCCCCCAAAAAACATTCATTAATTTAAAACATTAGTGGAGTAGGAAGGACACAAAGTATTCATATCATATTTTATTCTCCTTCATGCAACATGCAGGCCTGGGGTTTATTTACCTGATACCATTCAAATCCCCTATAACTTGACAACTTTTTATGGACTTTTACATAATGCTCATCACTGTGGTAACCAAATATCTATCAGATTTGCAATAGCTCGCCTCTGCAAACCCTCTCTGAAGCAGGGCAGCATAGCCTATTCTCTTGAATCTGATATTGAGATGAGCACGAGCCACTGAGGGGTTATTGATGTGTAACACAATTTAAGGCCCTGTTTCAGACTGAAAGAAATCAACGGAGTTTCTCTGTTAAGTTAATTGGGCTTTGAATCACCCACTGTATCAAGAAATTCTCATTGTTTTGCTTACAAGAGCTCAGAATTCATCTGGGTTGGCCACTAGAATACTAACTCTATCATTTTATGCTGTACAATACTTACAGAAATACTGTAAGTTATTACTATAATAATAAAGCCTAACTAGTACTCTAACAAAATCACTAGAGCTGAGAGGTTCTCTGTCAGCCAGACCAGTGAGAGTCAGTTCCCCCAAAGCAGTTTTCATGCAGTCACTCTGCTTCAAAGCTTAAAATGAATTCCTGACCTTTCTGTTTGCTTGTTCCAGAAAGCAAATTGTTGAGTTCACTCTTATAGGTGCAACCTAAAGAGACAAAACTCAGGGCAGCTGCATCAACCCTCACCTAGTCTGAATTTCTCTACAGGAATGACAACTCACAAAGTGATATACCTGACTACATAAGGCTAGATCAACTCTTTAGATATCACATGACAACAGGGAATCATTTCACCTAACATACAAGCCTAAAAGCTGGTTGTTTAAACTAAGCCAGGTGTCTGGGCTCTCTCAGATGTGACATGAAAGACTGGAGTCAAGATGGGGATCCAACTTCTTTACTGCGAGGCTGAGCACTGGAACAGGCTGTGCACAGAGGCTATGGAGCCTCCCTCTCTGGAGATACTCAAGAACTATCTGAACATGATCCTGTGCAACCTGCTTTACGGGCAAGTTGGACAAGATGATCTTCAGAGATCCCTTCCAACCCCTAAACACTGTGTGGACTCATCTGAAGTGAGTTGTCTCTCTTTCTCCATCACAACTTCTCCCAACACAAATGGTATACTGTTGTATTATAAAGAATTCTGATGCATGACTTCAGAGAACAGATTTGACCATTTGCATTAAAATTTCTCTGTCTTTTAAATTATATTTTTTGTGCTGTTCATATAAATAGCTGTAATGGGTTTGATCCATGGCTTCCTCAGTAACCAGTGTAACTAAGGAAGTGGACATTACAAAGTATTCCACACGTGTTTTCCACATAAGAGTAGGAGGTGGGGTAGTTCTTCCTGCTTCTGGGAGCTCGGAGAGAACCGGGGGAGCCTGGATGGTCCCGTGTCTCTGTTGGTGTTTTCCTGGCTCCAGACGTTGTTGAGATTGTATTGTTGCCTGTTCTTCTCCCTTCTTGAAGTTTTTAATTGTATTCATTTGTTTCATTTGTTCTGTTTTGGTTTCATTTCTTCTTGTTTCTTGTTGCCTATTCCCTTCCCCTTTTTTCCCTTGAGGCGGGGTCCACATAGTGTGTAAATTGCATACATGTTTGTGAATGTTAGAAAATATAATTCCTTTTTAAGTCAGTTCAGTTTCTTTTGAGTTCTTTTCTTTGCAGTTTNAGCAACTACCTGAGAGGTACCAGAGGAAGTCACTCCAACTATGACCCCAAAGCTGGCATGGTCCGGCAGTCTTTTGTAGTGAAAGGCCTCCTGTTAAGTGTCCTTCTATTCTTTTACATACTGATGATAGTAACACTTGTTCCCATTCTGGGAAGTCTCATAGGGACTTATCTAGGTCTGGATGATGAATGCCATCCATGTGAGGCCCTCCTGAACCGTGACATTAAAGGCCTGTTGAAATGTGACATCAAAGGCCTGTTAAAATATGACATTAATGGCCTATTAAGAGAGATCCCTACTGTTACAATTGGTCCTAGTTACTACCTAAATTGTATTGTGACAGCACTAGTGTTTATGAAGGTAATGAAACTGTTGTATAAGATTGGAAGAATGCTAGCACTTTGTTGCTTCCCCTGTCTTAGATTTAAGAAAGGCTATGCCTCTAGGGGGCTCGCTGGAACTTTGGAAGGGGCTTTGGACAAGCCAGTCCCTGGTTGGGATGGAGCTTTGTCAGATCTTGGTAAAGTACTAGGGCGTATCTCACCCCCCATCAATTAGAAGTTCACGTCAGAACAAGTGTGTGACTCTGTTGAGCTGGCCCGCCGTTTCTCAGAAGAGTGGTTTTCCTCCGAGGACCCGTATATGCGAGTCTCTGCTTTGTGTTGGGGCCTAGCTTGTGCTCATAGATTTACCATGGACTACTTACAAAAGGTTGAGGCCAGGAAAGGAAAGGCTCAAGCTAGATACCAGGAAATAAATGCTGTCTCCACTATGACCTGTGATGGTCTTGTCCCGACCACGTGGGACGGAGTCCAAACATGGCATGAGGCCAATGTTGTTTCTGAGGCCCAGACTCAAGCCAAGGCCAACAAAGCCTCTGTTTGCTCTGTAGAAACCCAAACTCAGGCTGCAAATCTGGACAAGGCTATCTCTGCTGTCCCTGTTAAAACCACAGTTGAGACTCAGACTCAAGCTGAAGCTAATACAGCTTCTATTTGCTCTGTAGAAACTCAGACTCAAGCCGTGGATCTGGAAGTTGCCATCTCTACTAAGCCTGCTAAGACCACAGTTGAAGCTCAGACTCAAGTCGATGCTAATGCAGCTCCCATTCGCTCTGTAGAAACTCAAACACAAGCTGAAGATCTGGAAGTTGTCATCTCTACTAAGCCCACTAAGACCACAGTTGAAGCTCAAACTCAAGCCGACGCTAATACAGTTCCTATTCACTCTGTGGGAACTCAAGCCACAAAATGGAAGATTATCATTGCCTCCATAAAGAAGAAAACAGCGAGGATGAAGGAGACTACAAAACCCATAGAGCCACCCCTGCAACTGGAACTAGAAAAGGAGGAAGAAGAAGAAGAAAAAGAAGAAGAAGAAGAAGCAGACAAAGGAGCAGCTGTGAGAGAGGAAGAAACTGCTGTGACGATGGAAGGAGAGATGGCGAGAGAAGGAAAAATAGTCACAGTAGAGGAGGGAGCAGCCACCAGAGAAGGAGGAGTGGTCACAAGAGATGGGGCACACCTAATGGGACTGGGGGCGCATCCAAAGGAGACCAGAGGCGTGTCCGGAGAAAGGAAAGGGATGGTGCAAGCGACCCGGGATAGAATAACATTCGATGATTGGTTTGGTTCCCTGATCAACAAACAAATAATGAAACCTGCATGCAGTTAAATGAAACATTATTCCCTGTTTAGTCTAGGGACTGTTTTCAGATCCTAATTTGCCCACAGCTGTTGATAAACATTCAGTGGAGTCTTTAAGGAACTCTGAATTTAGCATAGGCATGGCTTGCACTTCTAATTAAGGGATCTCTGGCACCTGATCAGAGTTTAATTCATATGTCTTAAAACAGTTAATATATAGTGGCATTCAAGCTGAGGGTAATCATCCACAGTCTGCCCATACAAACGATACAAGTGAAAAATGTGTCACTTAATGAGCCTGAATCAAACCTCAGTTAAATCAATGTACAACATATGGAAACAACTGTCCCTGACATTAATAGGGTTACCTTGGATTTACCACATCAGATTGGGATCTGTCCCATTACCTTGCATTAATTATGTATTGCTGTTACAATCTAATTATCTCCCTGATTGTCTTTTGACCATTACAGATGTATCTGTACACCCAACCCCAATCCTCCGTGTCATCTACATTCATTAATATCAGATAACAGGAAAAATCAAGGATGAGTTTACAACACCAGAACAGCAAGTCATGAAGCCCAGACTTCTGTCTTCAACAATAGCCATGAGTGCATGTCTGGGAAGAAATGAAATAAGGCAAACATTTGCTACAGAAAGGTGTCAACAGGGGAGGAAATTCAGATAATTCCATTTAAAATAGCAATAATCTGAAGTTTATGAGACTGTAGGATTTTTTTTTTTAACATAGAAGAGACATTCCAGCTGGAAATAATGGAAATTTTAATTTTAAAAATAATTTTATCTTCTTTTTGACAGCTTGAAGATCAAGATCCTGAGGGTAATTTTTCAAAGATTTTCAACATGAAAAGCAATAAAATAGGAAAGTAACATTTTCAGTTGGTTGGTTGGTTGTTTCTTAAATGTGTCATTTCTTCATTTCAAAATGCTGTTTCTTGCTTAGAAAACAGTCAACCAATACATTTTTTTAGAATAGAAATTATATATAGTCAGTATATGCAATTTATTGACTATAAATATTAATTATATATAATAATTACTCACATTTGACAAAGCAAAACTTCTCCTTAAGCCTGAAACTTTTTTGATTTTTGCTGATTACTAAAAGAGTAATAATTCAGGACCTAATTTAAACTGAGTTTATTTTATTATTAAGTCAAATATTTTGTGGCTGAATGATGAACTAAAGGATTAATTACTGCCACAACTTTCCAAACAGCTGGAACATGCAAAGCCCTGGTGTCCCATACAGATGGGTGTGTACAGGTGAGGGAGTGCTTGAGGGAACAGGACAAATAAGCTTATCCTATAACGTGTATGAAGGTAAAAAAGACAGATAGAAACCCCTGTTTCAGTGTTGCCTGAGTACTTCTCTCTCAGGACCCACAGCTGATGCTTGCCTGTCCCCTTGGCAACTGCTCCATCATTGCAGGATGATTCTAGGGAACTTTGAAAGAATTTTGGAAGAAAAGATTTGGGACAAAACAGAACTATGAAATGAAGAGGAGAAAGAGAGAAAAAAATAACTTAAAATACATAAGATATGATAAAACCAGTATTAATTATATGAAGCTTCTGATCCATGCAACAAAGTAAGTGTTGAATTCAGTGGAGTTGTTTTAGTATCAATCTGCATTATTAGAGTGGTGAGTAGGGTTTAGGTTTATGCAGTGATGGGCTTTTAAGCTCAGAGAAGCCGGCAAATCAGAACTGAGCCAGTTTAATGAAATATTTTTTTAAAAATATATTTTTTGGATCTCTGTTTTGAAATTCAAAAGCTGATCTTCTAACTAAAAGAGCTGCCTTAATGAAAATAGGGAAGGGAAGACAAGAGAAAGATTTATTTCCTATATACTTACTGTAT
The DNA here is from genome assembly GCA_013396695.1 of Sakesphorus luctuosus. NCBI lineage: Eukaryota > Metazoa > Chordata > Aves > Passeriformes > Thamnophilidae > Sakesphorus > Sakesphorus luctuosus. Next base: position 64,007 of record VWZD01011921.1, read on the forward strand.
TTTTCAGTTATATATATTTAATTTCATAACCTCAAGAGTAATAACAGGAGCAAATATTTTGCTAGGCTAATGCATTATTAATAGTAGAATAAAGTCAGGGAACCAGACAACTTTGGCACCTTATTTTAAGACCACATGAAAAACGTTGTACATAAATGACAGGCAAAATAAGCAGCCTGGCATCTTATTGAACACAGAACATGATGTGTTGCAAACCAAGAAGCAGCCCTGATTTATCCAGTGGAACTTGACATTTCCTACAGGCCAGCATTGGCTTAACATTAATTAAAGCTTCACTTCAGTGTTGTCTTTCCCCCCACCCCTATTGTTCTCACCATGTGTAACCTATTTTTTTCTGAATGCTGCACTTTATGGATAGGTATAAATCTGAATGACAGACCCGTATGGCTGACTCCAAATGTCAGGATGATTGGATGCAATCAAAACAGAGATTTTTCCTTTATTAATAATGTTACATGGAAGTGCATGTGAAACTTGGCCATCAGAAAGTTGCTAAGAGTTTGAGAGAATGTGGATTTTAAAGAGTAAAGCAATTAAAGATAAGAAAAAAAAATCACAGCATTTTTGTCCCCCTCTGACAACTACTTTTTTTTTCTGTTCATAAAGAATAAGAAAAAAATGAAGACTCTTTCTTTCAAACTTCAGTTGACAATGTTATGACATTTTTTCCTAGATCTTTGAAATTCAGAATACAAAATTTTTCTATTCTTGAATGACATAGATGTGTACAGCATCACCAATGCTTCCTGTCCAAATAATTAGTGCTCTTTGTGCCGTTTGGCACCAAGTGTTAAATGATAGCTTGGTTTTTTTGGTGTGATCATATAGTATTAATGAAGAAAAAAATCCTAAAAAAATTATGACTAACATTTATCTTGTCTAGTTTTAGCCCACTAAAACTATGTGTTTCTAGTCATAGCCCATTATTTAAACTGTCTCCACAGTCATGGGAGAGAGCATGCTATCACCAAAGAGGACTTCATCTCATCCTAAAATAGATGTTTAAATTGTGGGCAATGAATCATTCTCTCAGGAGACCTTTTTCTCTCCTTTCATTAGAGAGGAAATTTAGGTGACTACATTAATTAAATGGCTAATTTTTATATGACTAAATTAGTTAAGGTGAGTCTCAGATGAAAGGAAGAACATTACAGAGCTAATTATATAATATTTTTGTTTTGTTTTTGTTTTTTGTGGTTTTTTTTTGTTTGTTTTTGTAAACCTAAAAGGAGCAATTCCATGCGTAGGATTTTCATCTATGTCTGCTGTCTGTGAGAAAGGATACAACACAGACACAACACAATGAGTGCTATAGGAAAACAGGGAGCAGAAACAGGAAAGGGAGAAGTGTCAATTTTCTGTGGACTTACTAAGAACCAAGGACAGGTATGAAAATAAGCTTACACTATCAAATCTATGTGATGCATGCAATATTTGGAAATTGCTTCAGGTTTCTAAATGGGAAATATTCCCTAGCATTCCCACTGGTTAAAGAGAGTCATCTTGGGGAACTGTCACGTGAAAGGGAGGAGAGAGAAATGCAAAGATTTCTAGTCTTAACTGTATTAATAAAAGTTATTAGCTATAAGCGTCCTCAGAGTAATCAAAGCTTTATGAACCCAGCACTGCCTGCTGGACTCTGGACAGAACAGAGGCTGGAAAGATTTTTGACTCCCCTATGAGGATCACACTTTAAGCCAGGGAGAAATTATTAGCAATAAGTGCTTCTAGACAATCAGAGCCTTATGTTCCCAACACTGTCTGTCGACTTAACGGACAGCCCACAGGTTGGAAGTGTTTCTCACCTCTAATATGAAGCCACACTTAAGCCAGAAATGAACTTTTCCCACAACAGCTCCTGAAATAACATTTATTAATACAAATATATGACAGTTATTGTGGGTTCTGCTTTGCCGGTGATAACATTCAGCTGCAAGATTGTATTTAATTGATAATAAAAGACCCCAAAAGAAACCAGCACAAAACACATTTTACAGAGACAAACACACTAAACTCAAGTTACAATACAGCAATGTATCCCATTTTCACAACAGACAGAAACTAGCAACAAAGAACTACTAACTAAAAACACAGCCATCTAAAACACTTATCTAAACNGCAGCAGTTACCCTCACAGAGTCATGGCATTTTCCTCTCTCTACTGGAGGTTAAACTCCACACTTTTTATAACTTTTTTTTTCTCCCGTTCATGTGGTTTTGTGATTAATAGTCAATCTATTGGGGAGGTGATGGTGATGCAGATGCCTGAGGTGAGGTGGGCCCTTGAGCAGTCATAGAAGATATCACAAAGGAAGGCCGTGCTATTTCTTAACACTCCATCCTTTGTTAATCTTATCAGTTTGCCTTCCTTTTGTCTTCCGCGGGGAGCATCCCTCCAGGGGTTGAGGCGTCTCCCTCAACCCATCAGGCCTTATTAGAGCCCATCACCCCATAGGAACTGTATTTCGGATTCCTGTCATGATTTTGACAAAGCAGTCTGGGATATGTCCAGACCATCTAAGTTCGAATCAAGTTCCTGTTCTAGTCATCACAAAAATCTTAGTGTTTCAAATACCTCCTTCAGAGAGTTTGTGGAAAGTATGTGATAGAGAGCAATTTATCTTCCCAGAATAAATCTTTGTATCCTTTGTGACCTAATTTCCCCATCTGCAAGATAAGTGCTGTGATACTTATTTATTTTGCAAGGGTGTTAAAATGTTTATATACTAACATTTGACTTTTATATACCTTGTATGGGAATGGATACATAAATATATAACATATAATAAAATATATTGTTATTATTTACACAATCATATTTCTGGCAGGCAGTTAAATGCCTCCGTGACATCTGACCTCATCAGATCTCGGAAGCTAAGCAGGGTCAGCCCCAGTTAGTACTTGGATGGGAGACCTCCTGGGAATACCGGGTGCTGTAAGTTCCAGTCTTGAGGGCTTCACTGTCACCGTCTAGCCTCGCTCGGCTGTGGCAGGTGAACCTTAGGAGTGAACCTTAGGGTGAACCTAAAGGGTGGGGCCAGTTCTGCGCACGCTGTGCCTCACCTAAAAATCCACTGTGCAGGCTCAAAGGATGCATTCACATGGGTAGAGCCCTTCCCAAATCTTCATTCAAACTGCTTCATTCACGAAGCCTAGCCACAGATACATACATACATATTTCTGGGGCTTGCTTTTATGGAATGGTATGACCTAGTAAAGAATAAATATCAATTCATATGTTGGAAAACACAGCATATTAAACAAGCATCCATCATTTTAGATATCATTGTAGTTATTTATGTACTACCTTTTGAAAATATTCTCGAGCTCTGAGAAGAATGGCATCAATTTCTTTGTGGTAGAATAGAAATTGATAAAATACAAAGATTTCAGTTGTCAGCATCTTATTTATCTTACAGTTTTATTCACATGATAATTATAGCAGACTACTGAAAATTAGCAAGCAGTAGTCTGTGGCAGTAGGAAGATTTCATGATCAGTGAAAAGCTGGAAGGAAAAATGGAAGAATTATTTTTTCACATATATATTCTGAGAAAATAGAATTGGTATGAAGACTGCCAGGTAAGGCATTTTACTCCAAGACATGGAAAAATTGTTTTCTTGCACTGACTGAATGAATGCTGGAATCAGACTCACCTCCAGTTATCACCTGTATGTATTTGAAGAAATGTAATCTGGCCCCAAGATACACTTTCTATGTAGAGAGGGAGACCCAGAGATGAGCAATGAACTGAGTTTTAGCATCTATATTCAGATGAAAGAAAAAAAAAAGGATTTGTTAAGAGATGTTTTTGCTATAGTGTTGTCTTACATTGTGCGATATAGAAGGTAGTGATGTGCAGATTTTTTGAGAGAAAAATATTTGCAAGGTTGACAGGGGGACATGTCAAACAAGATGCAATAATGTATGTACTAGGAGCAATTCAGATTGAGAAATTATCCCTATTGCTAACTTCTGTATGAACAAACAGGGAGATACAGCCCCATCCTCTAAGCATTTATGATCTTCTAATCTATCTCATTGAGTTATGAGGACCCTTCAAGCAAAAAGATATATATCTGGGAATGTTTTGGGACATAATAATTTAAGTGAGTCTGGAAGTATGAGTCTGACATTTGACATTAGACTGATTTTCTCTCCTTCTAAAACTTTTGCTCAGCTACAGGGTCTATGCGCCTTCACTTCCAGCTCCATTCTTAAGTATTTTGCACTTTTCCCAGGCTTGTTACATATCTTTAAACCTATTTCTTCTAATTTTTAATTTTCCTCATGCAATCCTTTTGCCTGTCTTGACACCTGGAGCAATCTCTGGAGTGTCTCCACTCTCTACATGCCCCCAGACCACTCTTAGGGAAAAGAAAGCGGTGTTTTGAAAGGGATCTCTGAAAGTCATGAAGATCATAAGGATCCTTAAGAACATAAAGGACCAGCTATCATGAGTCAAATAGGTCCTTCTAATGTCTCCTGGAGTAGTCAAATCTGGATGACAATGAAAAAGTGCAATTTCAGAGCAAGCATCTATGATTCCACCTTTAATCTCTCTCCCAGATGCTTTCCAACAGGATAAAAAAAAAAGTTTCTGAGACAGGAGTGTTTTCCATGCATTTACTGTATGGGCTTGTATTGTACTCTTGCAAACTTATCCTCTTATTCCTTGTCAACTTTTTGCATCTACAACATTCCAGAGAAGCGAATTCCACAACTGAATTTCTCTGTTTGTGTCTGCAAAATATTAGGAAGAAATATGCACTAAGAGTACACTGGAATAGCAATACATGACTAATAATTGGACTGGCAAATGGGACAAATCTGGAACAAATGTGTGACTTCCTGTAGTGCCAGGAGTGCTGGTCAATCTTTTTTTGAACCCTGAGTGAGATCCGCATTTTCTTTCATACAGCTGAACAAGTGTGAAGTTTTGTGCACAGGAACTGCCTTGGCAACACGTGCTGCTGTTTGACCAACTGGCTTTCTCAAAACCTCTGTCCTTCAGTTCTGTGTGAGAGTTCTTTCCTCATCTCGTGGAAATGTAGATGTAAGAGAAGACAATCTCACCTATTTTACATCAATGTGAGATAAGGAAATTACTATACTCTGTAGAGCTGTCTTCAACTGGCCTTTTTTCACAGTTAGCCATCAATACTCATCCCCCAAGCATGGTTTAAGTGCACCATGTGTCTGCTCTTGATTTTTGGATGTGCAAGGTCTCAAAACAACCTTAGTTTTTCCTGTGGAGAAAAGTGGTGATGCTTAAATTATAGATATGGCAGGATTATCCTCAAAATGGAAGAATTAACTAACTAAATAACTAACAAACTAACTGATAGATAGATGATAGATAGATAGATAGATAGATAGATAGATAGATAGATAGATAGATAGATAGATGAAAACCAGGCTAAGGTAGATGCTGTGTTTGGGCTAGCAAGTGTAAAATAAAATGTCTGCAAAGTAACCTTATGGTTTTTTAGTTAAAGTATCAAACTCCCTTGGAATTATTCCATTAATGCCCATATACAGAGCAAGAGGTCTGCAAATATAGTTGCCAAGGGAAGATTAGAGCAGTGAAAATATCTTACACATAGTGAAGAATGGGGTGGGGGCTCTTTGATAATGGAGCTAAAGCAAAAAATAAGAAGGAATGCTGCCTAGGTTTTAAGGTGATGTTTCCTGTCACCCTTCTCCCTCCCTTCCTTGACTGAATGNACTACATTCATTTTTTATTATTTTCTCTTCAGGTAGAACTGTAGGCTCAGAGAGCTTGAGTGACAGCAACCTCTGTGGCTTTCCTACCATTGCAACATCTCAAATTGGTGGGAAGGGGCAATTAAAGTAACCACTAGGGTTTAACAATTGGCATTTGGCATCTGCTGTGCCTCTATGGCCATGCACAGCTGTCTACCTTCCAAGAGAAATGCAGGAGCATGCAGTATCTCTAATCCCAGTGAACTGAGCTCTCTCAAGCACACTGAACATGAGTCCCAGGAGTTATACCTACACTGGAAATCTAAACAGGATCACAATATAGTCCTGAGTACTCTGCTGTATTCAGCTGTGTTTAAATCATAGAAGTCAATAGGTAGCATGCTTCCTGCATAACTTTGGTCCCTGAAAATATACCCCAGTCACCTACACATTCAGAAATATTTATAGCATGACAAAACAAGATTCCCAATAGGCAGCAAGTACGAGGCCTGTGGATCTCTGGGTGAAAAGCAGATTTAGCTGCACAGGTACAAACTGTAGCAGAGTCGTAGAGCCTTGAAAGTGGGATCTGTTATTTGGTAGTACAGGTGTAGGTAGTGTCCCACTACCCAAGCAATGTCCAAGGATGGTCCAAGTTCATAAAAGCAAAGGATACCTTTTCACCAGTTATGTCACATCACATCGAGGGATAATTGGTAGTGAAAGGATCAATGGTTCCCCAGAAAAATCACTTTAAAATGGGGACTTTTGAGGAGCTTCAGTGAGCAGTAAATGGGAAAGAAACACAGAACATATCTCCTGACACATCATTCTCCAAACAGAGGAAGCATTTTTCATTATGTTTTAAGTAACACTCTCTGAGAGATCAAAGAGAATGTAAATTATTATTATTATCATCATCATCTTCATCATCATAAGGCTGAACATATGTGGGTGCATGTGTGCATGGCAGGTCTATTTTTAGGAATAACATCACAGTACAGAAGTGTGAGCCTTTGTGTGTGTGTGTGGTAATCATAATCAGTCACACTGTATTTCTGCCTTGGGGTACACAAGCTGAAAGAAAGGTTGAGAATACTGTTATAGATAATCCTCTGTAATGATTTTCCTTTCTTCAGGACAATCTTGACAACAGCACCTTGCCCCAGGAAAGTTTGCTTTGATCCATTTTGTGACTGAAATACAAATTCCCTATTTTTCGTTTGCCTTTCTTCAAATTAATGATCCCTGCAATAAGGATGCCCTTCCCACGAGTGGTTTCTTTAAACAGATTAGAAGAAATAACAAAGCTAAAACCCAGGATCAGGAATTGGGTCTAAAAGGTGGGGAACACTTGGTCTTTATTTGCTTTTCTTTCTGCTTTTTTGAGGATGCTGTCATATCCTGTTACACAAATCATCTCTTTCATATTATTCCACTTATTAAGGATATAGGCAGGCAACATTGTACTTAGTTAAGGAGAGCTGAGAATTTTTAAGGCATTATAGCAAAATTCTCATGAAATAATTATGTAAAATAATGCCTCAACCTGCATACAGAAAGCAAGCTGTTAGAAGATTTCATTGGCTTTGTGAAGTTATTTACAGTTTGGTAAAAAGTATGTCTTTCTGTGGCTGTGTTAAGGAACGTGATAAATCTGTCCACTGCTGATATATCTACACAAAAGTAAAAATGTCTGCAATTTCTAGAGAACTGAATCCCAGCCAGGTATCCTAAATACACACCTTGTACCATTAGAGATGCCCAATAACATGAAATATTTTTGCAAAAGTGTAATAGATTTAACACAGAATCACAGGAGACCCAGGCTGTTCTGGATTGGCAGCAAGAAAGGAGTGAACTATTTCCCCTGTATAGAAGCACAGCATACACCCATACTTAGGGGACTGAATCCCTTCCTTTATGGCCTAGGTGCAGGTTTCCATGACTCTGGCCTCCTGAATTCTTTTGTCTAAAAAATTAAGTATAAAGATCTTAGAACTCAAGCAATCAAACAAAAAATCTCACTGCAATAAAAAAACTCCATTTACAGGATTTTCCTGAAGTCTAGCTCATTTCCTGTTTTGGATTTTTTTTTCCTTATAAATAGGCTGCTGATTCAGGTGGCATGACTATCAATCTAAGGACTCTATGACTTCTTGGCTGGCTAATTTCTGTACTCCAGGTCCCCTCAAAATCCATGTTGTAACTAGACAAAAGAACAAATATTACTTATTGATATCCTTTTCAAGTTCCTATTTCTTCATATACAATTTTCCTTCAGCAAAATCCACAGGACAGAGAATCTGGAAATATGTCTGAATTCATAGAATCATAGAATCAGTTGGGTTGGAAAAGACCACCAGGATCATCAAGTCCAACCCTTGGTCCAACTCCAGTCCATTTACTAGATCATGGCACTCAGTGCCACAGGCAATCTCAGTTTAAAAACCTCCAGAGATGGTGAATCCACCCCCTATCTGGGCAGGCCATTCCAATGCCTGATTACGCTCTCTGCAAAGAATTTTTTTCTGCTCTCCAACTTAAATTTCCCCTGGCAGAGCTTGAGCCTGTGCCTCTTTGTCCTATTGCTGAGTGCCTGGGAGAAGAGACCAACACCCATCTGGCTAGAACTTCCCTTCAGGTAGTTCTAGACAGTGATGAGGTCACCTCTAAGTCTCCTCTTCTCCAGACTAAACAACTCCAGCTCCCTCAGCTTCTCCCCATAGGACTTGTGCTCCAGTACCTTCACCAGCCTTGTTGTCCTTCTCTGGACCTGCCTCAATATCCTTCCTGAACTGAGGGGCCCAGAACTGAACACAACACTCAAGGTGTAGCCTCACAGGGGAAGGATCACTTCCTTGGTCCTGCTGGCCACACTATTTTTGATGCAGGCCAGGATGCCATTGGCCTTCTTGGCCACCTGGGCACACTGTTGGCTCNACTCTCTGGGCCTGGCCCTCCAACCATCTCCTAACCCAGCAGAGGGTACACTTGTCTAAGCCATGGGCTACCAACTTTTCCAGGAGTATATTATGGGAGACAGTGTCAAAGGCCTTGCTGAAGTCTAGACAGACCACATCCACAGCTTTTCCCTCATCCACCAGGTGGGTCACCTGATCGTGTAGAGGGAAATTTGAACAGCACAGGACATAGAGTCCTGTTGGAGGCTTGCAGGCACAACCCAGCCTATGCAGATAATAGCGAGGCCGCCAAGTCCTTGAGTCTGTTTCAAAGGGAAACAAACTCACAGTAAACAGTAGCAGCGGACAGGTAGCAAGATGTGGGAGACCACGAAACAGGCAGGGACAGCAACACAGGGGTGCATGGCTCGAAAGGAAGCACCAATTGAATTATTATGGTAAGTGTGTGCCCTGAGGGCAGAGTCCAATCAAGTGGTGTTGTGAGGCGCGTGGACACTAGCTATTAGCCAACAGTATGCTTGTATTATTTGCGTGCTTTTAGAAGTATGAAATATAAGTAAGTGTGTAAAAACCAGTAAATTGAGCATTGACCATAGCTCTATGAGGAACCATCTTTGACTNACAGGGGTGCATGGCTCGAAAGGAAGCACCAATTGAATTATTATGGTAAGTGTGTGCCCTGAGGGCAGAGTCCAATCAAGTGGTGTTGTGAGGCGCGTGGACACTAGCTATTAGCCAACAGTATGCTTGTATTATTTGCGTGCTTTTAGAAGTATGAAATATAAGTAAGTGTGTAAAAACCAGTAAATTGAGCATTGACCATAGCTCTATGAGGAACCATCTTTGACTCCGTGCCAGACCCCTGGAGGCTCCTTACCTTAAATGGTGGAGAATGCGGGCAGGGACAACGAAGAGCTGTCTTTGCGATTGAAAAGGAGACCTGGACAAGGGGGCCTCTTGGGAGCAGAGGTTCTGCTCCGAATTTAAGGCCCAGGAGGCGGGATAGGAGAGCTTGATTGAAAAGTTGTGGAAGCTGTGGTCAAGGTAAGAAGGATCACTACATTCCTCCTATCATTGTAGATTAAGTTCGCGGCTGCAAAACAGCTCATGCCTTGTATCCTTGCTGAGCAAGGGAAGCAGTCAGCGAGAAGCTTTTTGGGAAGCTCGTAAAGTGGACACAAAACAGAGAGCTTTTTTTCCTGGTGTTACAGCATTTTAAGTTGTTTACGTAGGAAGCCATGAAGAGAAACCTCTGGTATAATCTCAGAAACACAAAAAAACTTATACAGAGCATGTTGTGGGACATAAAAACTGAAGGGACTGCCGTGTTTTTTCCACACTGGCTGCAAACGGCTCTCCCTCCTGCTGCCGTCCCCCCCGCTGCAGGCCACCCTGGGGGGACAACTTTGGAGGTCACACACAGGCTCTGGCGGATGCCTTGCCTTTCCCCCCGCTCCCGCCACTGGCTCTTGCTGGCCCAGGGTTGCCGTTTCAGCTCCACTCTGATCTTTGAGGGGACTTCTGTCTAATACCCCCGCCGCATCCCGCTGGCCGCCGACACTTCTCGCTCCCGCCACTGCCTCCACCCCCTCAGCCCTGGCCACCACCACTGCTGTGGCTCCAGCACTTGTCGTGGGATCACTGCACTCCTAGCCCCCTCCTCACTGCCTTGCATACACTGCTAGAATCAATACAAGAAAGAAAAACAGCACAAAACCGGAACTGGGAAAAGATCTGTACTTGCTAGGGACAGTATAGCCCCAATTGCACCACATGGTCTTTGATCTGTACTGTCTCTAGCTCCACGTGTTCTCTTCAGTCTGCATAAAAGCTGTAAGTTGCTCAAAACTGCTCTCTTGACTCTGTTTTGCTTCGTTTTCATCTTTGGAGGCTGCAAAACCTTGCTTCCAACTGTATTCCAGCTTTCCGATGTGAGAGAATTTTTACTGCACAATTTAAAAATGGCGCTGCCACTCCAAGAGAGGAGGGGCCAGCCTTCCCTCCGATGGGGAGGAGGCGAGCTCCCTCCTATGCGTCACCGAGTTTTCTGTTATGCGCAAGTCTCACAAAGGGTCATGGTTGTTGTAGTTTAAACAGGCGGAGCTTTGCATTATGTCATCAGCTCCTTGCAAAGGCTCCTGGGTAATGTAGTCTTGCAAAAGACTCTGGGTGTTGTAGTTCCAGGATACATGTGACGGACTCAAACTCTGTCAGCTTAGCAAAAAGCAAGCAGCTTGAATAGACTTACTTTAACAAACATCAGCCCAGCTTGCCTTCGAGACAATGGAACGTCAACACCTGATGACCTCACAGCTCTACAATAAATCATGCACAGAGAGAATGCAGCATCTTT
>VWZD01011922.1:9807-21840 GCA_013396695.1 Sakesphorus luctuosus
GCTGGGGGGCACCTGGGGAGTGGAGGGGCACCTGGGGGGCACCCGGGGGGCTCCACATAGCGAGTGATGAGCAGCCCATGCTGCCACTTGGGCAGGTGATACCCTGGGCAGGGAGGGCACACCTGGGGTCACCTGGGGGCACCTGGGTGGGGGGATGGCACAAGGGGGCACCTGGAGGACACCTGGGGGCAGGGATGGCACAGGGAGCACCCGGGGGGCTCTGCGTAAGCGAGTGATGAGCAGCTCGTGCAGCCGCTTGGGCAGGCAGTACCCTGGGCAGGGGGCACACCTGGGGTCACCTGGGTGGGTGGATGGCCCAGGGGGGCACCTGGGGGGCACCTGGGGGCAGGGATAGCCCAGGAGGGTACCCAGGGGGGCACCAGGGGGGCTTACCCGCCGCCTCCAGCGCCAGGCGCAGCTCGTAGGCACTGATGGAGCCCGACTTGTCCAGGTCGAACTTGCGGAAGATGCTCTGGCAGGAAAGGAGAGAAAAGGGGGTTACACACGAGGAAAGACCCCAAAACACCCCCCAAAAATCAGGGGTCACCCAAATGAGGGGGGGTCACCCTCAAGGAGGGACCCCAGACCCCCAGATGAGGGGGGTCACCCCTGAGGAGGGACCCCAGACCCACCAGGTAGTTGCGGATGCGGTTCCAGAGAACATTGAACTCCACCAGCCCCAGTTTCCCATTTCCATCTTTCTGGGGGGCTGTTTAAGGAAAACTGGGAGGTCTGGGGGAAGTCTGGAGGGTCTGTGGAGGGTCTGGAATGTCTCGGGGGGTCTGGGAGGGCTCTGGAGGGTCTGGGGGGGGTGGTCTGGGAGGGGTCTGGAGGATCTGGGGGCGCTTTGGAGGGTCTGAGGGTGTCTGGAGGGTCTGCAGGGGGTCTGGGGGCTCAGGGGGGGTCTGCAAGGTCTGGGGGGGCTCTGGAGGCTCTGGGGGTGCCCCCAAAGTGCCCCCTCCCCTGGCAGAGGATACATCCATGAGGTTGACCATGCTCCGGCAGGACTCGGTGCTGAAGCCCTTGGTCCGGAGATCTTTGTCTGAGGTGGAACAGTCGGGGCGTTAACGAGGGGCAAGGTCATTAATGAGGGCCGGGGGGTTAATTGGTGCTAATTGGGGCTCACGTTTGGCGATGATGCGGTTGAGGATGGTCTGGAGCTCCGAGACGCTGATCTCCAGATCCTGGGGAGGGACAAAGGGGGTGTCACCAGGGAACAGTGACATCATTGCCAACCAGTGACGTCATCACCAGCCAATCATCATTGCCAACCAATGACATCACCTCAAACCAATGACATCATCTCAAAGCAATCACACAGGAGCCAAACAATGACATCATCACAATACTGTCAATGTCAGATGACATAATAAACCAATGACATCACCACAGCCAATGGCATCACGACCCACCAATGACATCATCACAAACCAATTACATCATCACAAACCAATGACTTCACTACAGCCAATGACATCACCATCAACCAATTATTGTTACAAACCAATGACATCACCACACCCAATGATGTCACCGGCAATNTCCACATAGCGAGTGATGAGCAGCCCATGCTGCCACTTGGGCAGGTGATACCCTGGGCAGGGAGGGCACACCTGGGGTCACCTGGGGGCACCTGGGTGGGGGGATGGCACAAGGGGGCACCTGGAGGACACCTGGGGGCAGGGATGGCACAGGGAGGACCCGGGGGGCTCTGCGTAAGCGAGTGATGAGCAGCTCGTGCAGCCGCTTGGGCAGGCAGTACCCTGGGCAGGGGGCACACCTGGGGTCACCTGGGTGGGTGGATGGCCCAGGGGGGCACCTGGGGGGCACCTGGGGGCAGGGATAGCCCAGGAGGGTACCCAGGGGGGCACCAGGGGGGCTTACCCGCCGCCTCCAGCGCCAGGCGCAGCTCGTAGGCACTGATGGAGCCCGACTTGTCCAGGTCGAACTTGCGGAAGATGCTCTGGCAGGAAAGGAGAGAAAAGGGGGTTACACACGAGGAAAGACCCCAAAACACCCCCCAAAAATCAGGGGTCACCCAAATGAGGGGGGGTCACCCTCAAGGAGGGACCCCAGACCCCCAGATGAGGGGGGTCACCCCTGAGGAGGGACCCCAGACCCACCAGGTAGTTGCGGATGCGGTTCCAGAGAACATTGAACTCCACCAGCCCCAGTTTCCCATTTCCATCTTTCTGGGGGGCTGTTTAAGGAAAACTGGGAGGTCTGGGGGAAGTCTGGAGGGTCTGTGGAGGGTCTGGAATGTCTCGGGGGGTCTGGGAGGGCTCTGGAGGGTCTGGGGGGGGTGGTCTGGGAGGGGTCTGGAGGATCTGGGGGCGCTTTGGAGGGTCTGAGGGTGTCTGGAGGGTCTGCAGGGGGTCTGGGGGCTCAGGGGGGGTCTGCAAGGTCTGGGGGGGCTCTGGAGGCTCTGGGGGTGCCCCCAAAGTGCCCCCTCCCCTGGCAGAGGATACATCCATGAGGTTGACCATGCTCCGGCAGGACTCGGTGCTGAAGCCCTTGGTCCGGAGATCTTTGTCTGAGGTGGAACAGTCGGGGCGTTAACGAGGGGCAAGGTCATTAATGAGGGCCGGGGGGTTAATTGGTGCTAATTGGGGCTCACGTTTGGCGATGATGCGGTTGAGGATGGTCTGGAGCTCCGAGACGCTGATCTCCAGATCCTGGGGAGGGACAAAGGGGGTGTCACCAGGGAACAGTGACATCATTGCCAACCAGTGACGTCATCACCAGCCAATCATCATTGCCAACCAATGACATCACCTCAAACCAATGACATCATCTCAAAGCAATCACACAGGAGCCAAACAATGACATCATCACAATACTGTCAATGTCAGATGACATAATAAACCAATGACATCACCACAGCCAATGGCATCACGACCCACCAATGACATCATCACAAACCAATTACATCATCACAAACCAATGACTTCACTACAGCCAATGACATCACCATCAACCAATTATTGTTACAAACCAATGACATCACCACACCCAATGATGTCACCGGCAATCAATGACATCATCACAATGACATCACAACACCCAATCACGTCACAGCCAACTTATTACGTCATCACAAACCAATGACATCACCGCCNGGCACCTGGGTGGGGGGATGGCACAAGGGGGCACCTGGAGGACACCTGGGGGCAGGGATGGCACAGGGAGCACCCGGGGGGCTCTGCGTAAGCGAGTGATGAGCAGCTCGTGCAGCCGCTTGGGCAGGCAGTACCCTGGGCAGGGGGCACACCTGGGGTCACCTGGGTGGGTGGATGGCCCAGGGGGGCACCTGGGGGGCACCTGGGGGCAGGGATAGCCCAGGAGGGTACCCAGGGGGGCACCAGGGGGGCTTACCCGCCGCCTCCAGCGCCAGGCGCAGCTCGTAGGCACTGATGGAGCCCGACTTGTCCAGGTCGAACTTGCGGAAGATGCTCTGGCAGGAAAGGAGAGAAAAGGGGGTTACACACGAGGAAAGACCCCAAAACACCCCCCAAAAATCAGGGGTCACCCAAATGAGGGGGGGTCACCCTCAAGGAGGGACCCCAGACCCCCAGATGAGGGGGGTCACCCCTGAGGAGGGACCCCAGACCCACCAGGTAGTTGCGGATGCGGTTCCAGAGAACATTGAACTCCACCAGCCCCAGTTTCCCATTTCCATCTTTCTGGGGGGCTGTTTAAGGAAAACTGGGAGGTCTGGGGGAAGTCTGGAGGGTCTGTGGAGGGTCTGGAATGTCTCGGGGGGTCTGGGAGGGCTCTGGAGGGTCTGGGGGGGGTGGTCTGGGAGGGGTCTGGAGGATCTGGGGGCGCTTTGGAGGGTCTGAGGGTGTCTGGAGGGTCTGCAGGGGGTCTGGGGGCTCAGGGGGGGTCTGCAAGGTCTGGGGGGGCTCTGGAGGCTCTGGGGGTGCCCCCAAAGTGCCCCCTCCCCTGGCAGAGGATACATCCATGAGGTTGACCATGCTCCGGCAGGACTCGGTGCTGAAGCCCTTGGTCCGGAGATCTTTGTCTGAGGTGGAACAGTCGGGGCGTTAACGAGGGGCAAGGTCATTAATGAGGGCCGGGGGGTTAATTGGTGCTAATTGGGGCTCACGTTTGGCGATGATGCGGTTGAGGATGGTCTGGAGCTCCGAGACGCTGATCTCCAGATCCTGGGGAGGGACAAAGGGGGTGTCACCAGGGAACAGTGACATCATTGCCAACCAGTGACGTCATCACCAGCCAATCATCATTGCCAACCAATGACATCACCTCAAACCAATGACATCATCTCAAAGCAATCACACAGGAGCCAAACAATGACATCATCACAATACTGTCAATGTCAGATGACATAATAAACCAATGACATCACCACAGCCAATGGCATCACGACCCACCAATGACATCATCACAAACCAATTACATCATCACAAACCAATGACTTCACTACAGCCAATGACATCACCATCAACCAATTATTGTTACAAACCAATGACATCACCACACCCAATGATGTCACCGGCAATCAATGACATCATCACAATGACATCACAACACCCAATCACGTCACAGCCAACTTATTACGTCATCACAAACCAATGACATCACCGCCAACCAATGATATCATCACAAACCAATGACATCACCACAGCCAATGACATCACCACCAACCAATGACATCATCACAAGCCAATGACCTCACCACACCCAGTGACATCACCCCGTGCCCCTCACCGGCCCCGCCAGCTGCTTGAAAAGCTGCTTGAAGTTCTCATCGATTTCTCCTTCAGAGAGCACTTTCTGGGGGGAGAACCGGCTGGTTTGGTGAAGGGGCACCGCGCTGGCGCCGCCCCCCGGGGTCACCCCTCGCCCACCTCATCTGGCAGCGTGGCCTGGATCTTGTCGTCCATCTCCCTGCGGGGAGAAGAGGGGCAGGTGGGCGTGGGGCATGGGGGGGGCAGGGTGAGCATCAGGGTGAGGGTCAGGGTGAGGGTCAGGGTTGGGGTCAGGAATAGGGTGAGGGTCAGGATCAGCCTCAGGGTCAGGGTGAAGGTCAAGGTCAGGCTCAGGGTCAGCCTCAGGCTCAGGGTCAGGCTCAGGGTCAAGATGAAGACCAGGCTCAGGGTTAGTCTCAAGCTCAGGGTCAGGGTGAGGGTCAAGGTCAGGCCCAGGGTCAGGCTCAGGGTCAGGAACAGGGTCAGGGTGAGGGTCAGTGCCAAGATCAAGGTCAGGGTGAGGGTCAGGAACAGAGTCAGGGTGAGGGTCAAGGTGATGGTCAGGGTGAGGGTCAGGCTCAGGGTTAAGATCAAGGCCAGACTCAGGGTCAGGCAGAGGGTCAGGGTCAGAGTGAGACTCAGCCTTAGAGTCAGGCTCAGGTTCAGGGTCAGCCTCAGGCTGAGAGTCAGGGTCAAGATCAAGGTCAGGCTCAGGGTCAGGGTCAGGAACAGCCTCAGGCTTAGGCTCAGGCTCAGGGTCAAGGTCAGGCTCAGGGTAACGCCCAGGCCGAGGCTCAGACTCACTCAGTCCCCGCTTTCTTCTCGGAGAAGAAGCGCAGCACGAAGTCTCCCTCGCGGTTGGGCTCGAAGGTGGAGGGCACCACGATGTACTCGCCGGGCGGCAGCCGCAGCCGCGAACTCACCTCGCGCAGGTTGATGAACTGCTCGGAGCGCGCGCGCGACGCATTGGCCAGGAAGAACTCGCGCTTCAGGTGCACCCCCGACCTGCCCACGTGCTGCCAGGGCGGGCACAGACCCCACAGTCACCCCAGGAATGACCCCCCTGGGCGGGGGCGGCCTGACCGGCACGGGGACAGCGACGGCGGCACTGCCGGCGTGGGGTACCCACCTCGGGAGGGACCTGTAGGGACACCGAGACACCAGTGACTGCAGTGGGCACCAGCTGGCACTGGTTGGCCCCAGCTGACCTCAGCTGGCACCAGTTGGCACTGGTTGGCCCCAGTTGACCTCAGCTGGTACCAGTTGGCACTGGTTGGCCCCAGTTGACCTCAGCTGACACCAGTTGGCACTGGTTGCCACCAGCTGACCCTGGCTGACCCCAGCTGATTGCCAATTGACACCAGCTGACACCAGTTGGCACTAATTGATGCCAGTTGACTTCAGTTGACCCCAGTTGACCCCAACTGACACCACTTGACACCAACTAACTCTGGCTGATCCCAGTTGATTGCCAATTGACACCAGCTGGCACCAGTTGGCACTGACTGATGCCAGTTGACCCCAGTTGATACCAACGGACACAAGTTCACACCGATTGATGTGGCTGACACCGGGTGACATCAACTGATCCCAGCTGGCATCAGATGACCCCATTTGATTCCAGTTGGCTCTGGTTGATGCCCATTGACACCAGTTGATGCCAGTTGACCCAGGTGGATGCCAGTTGACTCCAACTGACCCCAGTTGACCTCAGTTGACCCCAGCTGACCCCAGCTGGCGCCGTTACCTCGTAGACAGCGAACCCGATGGTCTCCATGTCCTTGCCGTAGCGGCGCTCCCGGCGCCGGTCCTTCTGCATCAGCGCCAGCAGGAAACTGCAGCCGGGCTCGCGCCCGCCGGCCTCATCCCCGTCGTCGTCCGCCTCCTCCAGCCGGATCTTGAACTGCGGATTTATCCAGAAAGTGGCTGGAAAAGGACAAGAAGAGGCTCGAGGGGGGCTGGGCTGGGCTGGGCGAGTCGGGGCCGAGGCGCTGCCGGCGCGTACCGGGGTAGTTCCTGCAGCCGCCGGCGGTGCTGCCGCGCCGCCACGTGCCGTCGTAGAGCCGCGTGTTCCACTTGCGGAACTTGCGGGCCTGGAGCGCGTCCGGGGTGAGGTTACAGATCTCCAAGCGTGTGAATTCCCGCAGGAAATCCTGGAAAGACATCCTGGGAGAGGAGTTTGCCATTCGGTTATCGGCACGAGACAGCCGGGAAATGGTGGGTTGGGAATGTTCCTTCCTTACCAAAACTCCCCGTCCTCCATCTTGACCATGAGCTGCTGCCGCAGCGCCGGGTCCACCGCGTGCCACTCGGCGGAGCTGCGGACACAGAGGCGTCACCGGGGCGGGGTCCCCTCATTAATCAGCACTAACGAGCCCCGGGGCTGACGAAGCCTCACCTGTCGCTCCAGGCCCCCGTCCACTCCACCTCTCCCCAGGGGTTTCGCATCCGGATCAGGCCCAGGGAGCGCCCGCGGTACTCGATCTGGCAATGGCACCGGCACCGGCACGTGACCCACAAAGTGCCATTCCCACCCCAAACTGGCACCATCAGGGCCATGTGACCCCCAAAAAGCGCCATTCCCATCCCAAATCGGGGTCATGTGACCCCCCCCAAAGCGCCGCTGCCACCCCATGTGACCACCTACCTGCCTGGCGCCGGTCACCGAGTAGGCGTGGCCCTTCACCAGCTTCTTGAAGGTCACGGCCTCCATGTCGAAGGCGCTGGTGATCTGTGGGGAGACGCGGCGATGTCGGCACAGGGAGGCACCGGCACTGGCACCGTCATGGTGCTCATGGTGATGGAGCAGCCAAGCAGGGAGGAGGCCCCAACACCGGCACCGGCACCAGCACTGCCACCGGCCCCACGCCGGCACTCACGTCAATGGAGCAGCCGAGCAGCGAGCCGCGCTCCAGCGCCTTCAGGATCACTTGGAAAAGGTCCGGCGGGGGCCGGCGAAGGTCGAACCATTCGGTGACGCCGCCAGTGAAATCCTCGAAGCCCTCGGAGGTGCTGCCGCCAGACAGAGCCTCGTAACAGCCGTTCACCCTGCGAGACATGGGGGGTTTGGTGCCAAATGGGGAGGGGAGGGGAGGGGAGGGCATGGGAAGGGAAGGGAAGGGAAGGGGAGTGTTTGGGAAGGGAGTGTTTGGGAAGGGAAGGGAGTGTTTGGGAAGGGAAGGGAAGGGGAGAGGGCGCCATACTTAGCATAGGCCTTCTCCAGCAACGCACTCCAGAACTCGGAGCCCTCGGCCGAGTGCACGAAGAGCAGTTTGCCGTCCTTGGTGGGCAGGAAATCGTCCACCACCACGTCCAGCCACTCCCCAAACTGCCAGATCTGCCACGAGGAAGAGGAGGAAGAACCCCCTGGTGTATTCAGGGAGGGATTTGGGGGGGAAAACACCCATTTTTGGTGCCCCCAATGGTTGGGAGCCCCTCCAGGAGGGCAGGGCAGACCCCCAGAGGGGGCTGTTGGCACAGGCTCTGACCTGGAAGTGGAAGATGCCGGCGTAGCCGTGCTGGAAGCTCTGCCCGTGGGGCACCACGCGGTGCAGGAGCGTCTCATTGAGCGTCAGCGACGCGATGGCCGCCAGCAGCCAACAGTCACCTTGGGGCAGAACCAGCGGGGTTTGGGTCACCAGGCAGTGCCAGGATGGCAGAGCCGCCCCGGGGACGGGCAGGATGGGCAGGGCACCGTACCCAGAGCACCCTGGCAGATGTCGGTGCGCGTGGCGCCGTCCACGATGAACTGCGGGCGCGGGCACAGCTCCTGCAGGGACACACCGAGAGGCGCCGGCGCTCACCGGGCAGCGCCAAAACACGCCAGGAACACCCACCAAACGGCACAGGAATTCGGGAAAGCTCACCCCAATCCACCAAACCTCACCCAAACTCACCAAACCTCACCCAAATCCACACAGGAATTCACCAAACCTCACCCAAAGCTTACCCCAATCCACCAAACCTCACCCAAACTCACCAAACCTCACCCAAATCCACCAAACCTCACCCAAACTCACCAAACCTCAACCGAACTCACCAAACCACACAGGAATTCAGGAAAGCTCACCTAAACTCTCCAAACTCACCAAACCACACAGGAGTCCACCAAACCTCACAGGAATTCACCAAACCTCATCCAAATCTCACCCAAGTCCACCAAACCTCACCCAAACTCACCAAACCACACAGCAATCCACCAAACCTCAACCAAACTCACCAAACCTCACCCAAATCCACCAAATCTCACCTAAATTCACCAAACCTCACCCCAATCCACTGAACTTCACCCAAACTCTCCAAACCTCACCCCAACCCACCAACTCTCACCCAAACTCCCCAGCCCTCTCCTCCAATACAGGTGCTGCCATCCCTTGGTGCCCCCCTCACCCCCAGCCCCACCAAGGCGCCGGTGCCGGGCTCACCGTGGGCCTCTTCCACTGCACGCCGCGGGTTTTGGCGGTGCCGGGGCCGAGCTCTCGGAACCCCAGGGACGAGGGGCCCGGGGGGAAGGTGGGGTCCTGGAAGAGGGTCCCGGAGCGCCGGCACTGCTCGGCCAGCGCCGCGAAGTCCTGGCCCAGGTGCCGCACGGCGTTGTCGTGCTGGCCCAGCCCCAGCTCTTTGGCGCGTTGGTGCCGCAGCTGCGCCGACACGCCCGTGCAGAACACGGGCACCACCGGGGGCTCTGCCATCCTGGGGGGCACAGGCAGACATGGGGGGCACGGGCAGACGTGGGGGGCACGGGCACACATGGGGGGCACGGGCACACATGGGGGGCACGGGCAGACGTGGGGGGCACGGGCACACATGGGGGGCACGGGCACACATGGGGGGCACGGGCAGACGTGGGGGGCACGGGCACACATGGGGGGCACGGGCACACATGGGGGGCACGGGCAGACGTGGGGGGCACGGGCACACATGGGGGGCACGGGCACACATGGGGGGCACGGGCAGACGTGGGGGGCACGGGCACACATGGGGGGCACGGGCACACATGGGGGGCACGGGCAGACGTGGGGGGCACGGGCACACATGGGGGGCACGGGCACACATGGGGGGCACGGGCAGACGTGGGGGGCACGGGCACACATGGGGGGCACGGGCACACATGGGGGGCACGGGCAGACGTGGGGGGCACGGGCACACATGGGGGGCACGGGCACACATGGGGGGCACGGGCAGACGTGGGGGGCACGGGCACACATGGGGGGCACGGGCACACATGGGGGGCACGGGCAGACGTGGGGGGCACGGGCACACATGGGGGGCACGGGCACACATGGGGGGCACGGGCAGACGTGGGGGGCACGGGCACACATGGGGGGCACGGGCACACATGGGGGGCACGGGCAGACGTGGGGGGCACGGGCACACATGGGGGGCACGGGCACACATGGGGGGCACGGGCAGACGTGGGGGGCACGGGCACACATGGGGGGCACGGGCACACATGGGGGGCACGGGCAGACGTGGGGGGCACGGGCACACATGGGGGGCACGGGCACACATGGGGGGCACGGGCAGACGTGGGGGGCACGGGCACACATGGGGGGCACGGGCACACATGGGGGGCACGGGCAGACGTGGGGGGCACGGGCACACATGGGGGGCACGGGCACACATGGGGGGCACGGGCAGACGTGGGGGGCACGGGCACACATGGGGGGCACGGGCACACATGGGGGGCACGGGCAGACGTGGGGGGCACGGGCACACATGGGGGGCACGGGCACACATGGGGGGCACGGGCAGACGTGGGGGGCACGGGCACACATGGGGGGCACGGGCACACATGGGGGGCACGGGCAGACGTGGGGGGCACGGGCACACATGGGGGGCACGGGCACACATGGGGGGCACGGGCAGACGTGGGGGGCACGGGCACACATGGGGGGCACGGGCACACATGGGGGGCACGGGCAGACGTGGGGGGCACGGGCACACATGGGGGGCACGGGCACACATGGGGGGCACGGGCAGACGTGGGGGGCACGGGCACACATGGGGGGCACGGGCACACATGGGGGGCACGGGCAGACGTGGGGGGCACGGGCACACATGGGGGGCACGGGCACACATGGGGGGCACGGGCAGACGTGGGGGGCACGGGCACACATGGGGGGCACGGGCACACATGGGGGGCACGGGCAGACGTGGGGGGCACGGGCACACATGGGGGGCACGGGCACACATGGGGGGCACGGGCAGACGTGGNGGGAGGTATAAAGGGGGGTTTGGGGGTAATTCAGAGGGTTTGGGGAGGATTTAGGGAGTGTTGAGGGGAATTAAGGGGAGACTCAGGAATTGGGATGGGAGGGCCAAGGAGTTTTGGAGGGATAATTTGGGGGGTTTTATGGGATTCAGGGATCTTGGGGGAACTCAGGGATTTCTGAGGGAATTTAGGAATCTTTGGAGGGATCCAGGGATTTTTTGGGAAATATTTTTGTTGGGAATTTATGAATTTTTTTGGAAGATTTTTCTTGGGAATTTAGAGATTTTTTGGGGGAAGAATTTAGGGATTTTTTGGGGGGATTTGGGGGCTTTGGGGTCTGTGTTAAGGTATCCCTGCAAATGGTTTGCAAGAAAAAGGGGTTTCTTCCCCCCCCCAAAAAGCCCAATTTGGGTTGGATTAAACCCAAACGTGGATCATGACCCCAAAAAGTTCATTTTTGGGAAGAAAAAGCTGACGAAATGCCCCAAAAGGGCCAAACTGCCCCAAAATTTGGGGTCCTGCCTGAGTCCTGAGGGCTTGGGGGTGACTGGGGGGATTGGGAGGAGCTGAGAATGGGGCAAAAAGTGGGAATTTTGGAGGAATTCCAGTGGAATTCCAGAGGCAGGGACGGCCTGGCTGCCCCCCCAGCACCTGCTCAGGGTCCAACATTCCCCCCCACGGGCCCAAAATCCCGGGGTTTAACCCCAAAATGGCCCCGTGGGGATAAAAACCTGCCAGTTCTTACCCAGGGCAACCCCAACCCCGGAGCAAAGGAGGGGAAAGTGCCCCAAAAGTGCCCCCAAACTGGTCGGGCAGGTCGGGGTGGGGCTCGGCCACGCCCCGGGCACAGCCCCGAGTTCAAGGCCCCAGGGCCTTCCTCCCTCCCCCTGGGGGAGCCCAATTAACCATCCACAGCTTAATTAAGCACTGGGCATGTTAATTAGATGCCAATTAGTGCCACCACGGAGCAGTGACTGAGGGGGTGCCCTCCCCAGTGGGGTCAAACCTGCTGGGGGGGGGTTGTGGCACCCCCAAACCCGGCGTGGGGTTTGGAGCCCCCAAATGCAGGGATGGGACCCCCCAAATCCAGGGATGGGACCCCCCAAA
>VWZD01011923.1:2800-22165 GCA_013396695.1 Sakesphorus luctuosus
ACATCAGACTGGTGACCTGTCACTAGTGGGGTTCCACAGGGCTCCATCTTAGGCCCTGTACTCTTCAACATCTTCATAAATGACTTGGGTGGGATACTGACTGGAAAGGGTACTGAACAAGTTTGCAGATGACACAAAACTGGGAGAAACTGTCAACTACCTCAGAGACAAGGAGGTCCTGCAGAGAGACCTTGACAGATTAGGGGGCTGGGCAATCACCAACCATAGGAAGTTCAACAAGGGGAAGTACTGTATTCTGCATCTGGGATGGGGCAAACCTAGATGTATGTGCAGACTGGGGAATGAGATGCTCAAAACCAGTGCTGCAGAAAGGGACCTGAGGATCCTGGTTGAAGGCAAGTTGAATATGAGTCAGCAGTGCCCTGGTAGCCAGGAGGGCCAGCTGTGTTCTGGGGGACATCAGGCACAGCATTGCCAGCCGGTTGAGGGAGAGGATTGTCCTGCTCTGCTCTGCACTGGGACAGCCTCATCTTGAACATTGTGTGCAGTTTTGGGAACCGCAATATGAGAAAGATATTAAGCTATTAGAGAGTGTCCAAAGGAGGGCAATGAAGATGGTGAAGGACCCTGAGGGGAAGCCATATGAAGAGCGGTTGAGGTCACTTGGTGTGTTCATCCTGGAGAAGAGGAGACTGAGGGGAGACCTCATTGCAGTTATAACTTCCTTGTGAGGGGAAGAGGAGGGGGAGACACTGATCTCTTCTCTCTGGTGACCAGTGACAGGACCTGAGGGAGAGGAATGAAGTTGTGTCAGGGGAGGTTTAGGTTGGATATTAGAAAAAGGTTCTTCCCCCAGACAGTGGCTGGGCACTGGAACAGGCTCCCCAGAAAAGTGGTCACAACAGCAAGACTGATGGAGCTCAAGAAGTGTTTGGATTATACTCTCAGGCACATGGTGTGACTTTTGGGGCTGGTCCTGTGCAGGACTAAGGGTTGGACTCAATGATCCTTGTGTGTCCCTTCCAACTCAGAATATTCTGTGATTCTATGATCCTGTGATTCTATGATCGCTTAGTGCATCAAGTAGCCGCGGAGGCAGCACATACAGGGAGAAAAATATTGAGAAAACTCTTGTTTTGTTTCCAGTATATAGCCATGCGTGGCACCTTGCAGAATGGGATGATTCAAAATTGACTTGTGAAAATCAAAAGCAGTATGGTTCCTAGGCACCGTAGTTTTACCTATGCAATTACTATTGCAGTTATAATGCAAAAAGTTGTAATGCAAAGGGGAAAGGAAAATATGAGTTATAAACCAACTTAATATTTGGATGCCTTCTTTGAAGAAAAAGTATGAATATTTTGAATTGTTTGAAAATACGAAGTGTAAGAAAAGTTTTCTAGGTGAAAAGTCTTCTGGGTTTCAATTCATGCTTTTCTATTGACATTTTAAAACAATATATCTAATTTAATTTGGTCATGAAGTATATAACAATAACTTCTATCCAAAATATTAAGAAATTAATTAGTGACTGTTTCTATAGCATAATAGAGACTTGGAACTCATTAATTTCTTTACTTTTTTTGTTTTTAAAATAAATTATTTAATTCTACAATACACTTCAGACAAGTCTTTTTATTTTACTGTCTTATCTCAATTTTTTAACAGAGAAACACAGACTTTAACATTTACAAAGCAGAGCACATACTAATCCACAAGTAGCTCTATTTAAATCACAGAATCACAGGCAACCACTAGAAGGTACCCCAGGAGGTCAATTCAGACCTCCTCCTGCTCATAACAGAGCTAATATCTAATTTAGATCAGGTTGCAGAGGGTTTTGTTCAGATGTTTAGAGAAGCTCTAACAATTTTAATGCCACATCTTTGGGCAGCCTGTTCTAGTGTTTCCATGCTGAAGAACCTGCAATCCTGAGACTTTTTCTTGTTGTTTAAAGCAGGCTTGATCCATTTGCTCATCTTGATAGAGCAGTCAGTAGCAGACGACTCACATGATGTCCCCTTGCTGGCCTCCCCTCAAACCCTGACACATAATTCCACACAAAGTTCCACTCATTTAAGTATCTCCTTTTCCTCCACTCTCTCACAGTTAGAACGGTAACAAAGGCTAGTAACTGTATGCAAACACATCTTTATTTGACAAGTTATAAAAGCTGTCCTCAGACACTACAGTAGTGTTATCTCCACGCTAAACTGGCTGTTCCTCCAGCTGGTTGTAAGTGACATAACTGGTTCCACCTTCTTCACTTTATGCCCTAAACAAAAGAATTTGGGAGCTCCTGCCCCAGTCATCTGTCAAACTTACTTTCTGAATCAGAGGAATGTACGTTTACTGCAAAAACCATCACTGAGACAATTTTCTCCAACCTTTTTCCAATTCCCAAATCTGAACAAACTCACAGCATGCATTTAGTGATTATAACAAAAACCCTTCTCACAAATATTTTCCAGCCTTATTTACAGTAAATTAATGTGAAAAAATTTTTACATGCTGAAGGGCTAGCAAAGAATAAAACAGTTATCCTGCAGCAATATAGTGAAAGAAAGTAGTACCAAAGTTGAACCTGTGTTTGAACAGCACCTTAATATACAAATAGGTTCTTCAACATTTTGCAAATGCAGATCCTACCATTGGTTGCAGTTGGACCAAAGCAAAACTTTGTAATGAGAAATGATATATAAGTGGATAATCCTAATGAAAACATTGCCTATAATTTGCATCTGAAAACCCAGCAAATTTGTTTCTTCAGGCAAATTAATTGATTTTTTTTCATACATTCATCACATCTCAGAGACCAGAAAAAATAATTCTTAGTACTTTCATTAGTAGAAGGTCTTTCACTAAGACAGAAAAACAGAAGCATTAACTTTTTCAACTTTTGGTTTAGTGAAATGACTTTGCTTGCAAAGTGACATATGATTCTGTATGGGAACCAGTATAATATTTTATGCATTTATCATAACTGCAATTTGTTCTTGAATAAATCTTTTCTATGCTCTTTGGCTGCTGCTATTGTATACTTAAGGTTCTTAATGTCCTGCCCAAGCTGCGGGCACACTGGAAGACTGTATATAAAATGTCTAAAAGCAGTAATTCAGAGCTTCTAAATGGTGTGGGCAGGTCAATTAGTTTTAAAGTACTGAACAGCATCAAACATTTGACAATATTCCCACCTCAGTTTCCTCACTGATCTTTCCCATCTTATTTTACTTGAATAAGTGTGGTCATAAACCACTGAGATTAATTAAACCCCTCTGGAATATTAATAGAGAGATAAGGCATGTTTTTGCTCAGTGCCTAGTCCCATGGTGCTTCATTAACCTAATTTCCAAGTGCTTCAAACAGAAATTAACTGATCCACAAGCTCTTCCAAGTTTCTCATGCCCAAAGGTGCCCTGACCATATTAATTCTTTTTAAGAATACCAGAAGACATGTCCATTCTTCAGCCTACTTAACACTGCCTTGTTTTCAGCATCCATCAGTGAGTAGTGGAGGAGCAGCAAACACAGGCACAATATGTGCCTTTAGGTACAGGATGGGAAAGGAAAGCAGACTGTGGGGCAGGGTATCATTGTAAGCCGGGCTTTTGCACAATAGAGCCAGACTGTGTAAGACAGTATAAAGTAGGAGACAGAACTAATTAACACAAATACAGGAATTTTTTTTTTTACTTTCTGTCTGGTCATTTGCAGGTTATTCTGTCTCTTACAAATTTTCAAAGCACACTACTGCTGTGTCATTGGTGTACTGCTCTTTGAAACCAACACTTCTGTTTTCCTCAGGGCTTATCTAGTGTTCTTGTACCAAGATTCCCTAGTGCAATAGGCTCTGCGAATGAGGCCAAAGTTCAGTGTCTGGAATCCATCCCAGATTCAGGTTTTGTCTGCATCAGCACATACTGTAGCTCAAAAGGAGCAGTCCTGTAAAGTGCACAGTCCTTGCACCTGCTTTTGATAGCAGATTGCTCGTACTATATGTGGACACGAACACAACACAACTACAGACCTTTTGTCTTACACATCAGCTGTCTCCCTAGATGGTACCTGAGCAAGAGTTCTGAGGATGAAAATTCATGCAGTGCCTGTGAGGTCACCTCTGCCAGGAAAGTTCCTCTCTGTTCATGGCCCTAAAGGCACAGTCTCATGCCAAATGTGATGACTGAACTGATTGGAGAGGATTTTCCAAAATCATACAGGGGAGATTTTAAGAGGTGGAAAAAAAAGAGTCCAACAAAGGCAACCACGTACAAAGTTCCAGGCCTGTCCTCAAACAGGTGCACATGCTCTCCTTGAGGCTGAGCCTTTGTAAAACGGAAGGAAACACAGCTGTGTGCTAATCAACCTACCTCCATGGGGACGCACATCTCTCTGAAGAGTCCTTATAACCTGTCAGTGTGTTGGGTATTTAAATACAGTATTTCTTAAAATATATCTGTTTCTCCCCTTTGGTTTCCCGTTAGTGTTGCCCACTCTGTTGTGTGGCCTGTGGAGAATGACATGGCATGGCACAGTGTGAGAAGTCCATGTCAAATCAGGTGTGGAAGTCTTCACTCTATCTCCTCATCACACTTTGTAGTAAGTCAAAAGAATTGTGTGCCCAGGTGGCCAAGAAGACCAATGGCATCCTGGCCTGTTCCAGAAATACTGTGGCCAGCAGGATCAGGGCAGTGATTGTTCTCCTGTACTTGGCACTGGTGAGGCTGCACCTCAAGTCCTGTGTCCAGTTCTGGGCCCCTCAATTCAGGAAGGATATTGAGGTGCTGGAGCAGGACCAGGGAAGGGCAACGAAGGTGGTGAAGGGGCTGGAGTACGGGTCTTATGAGAAGCAGCTGAGCAAGCTAGGGGTGTTTTGCCTGGGGCAGAGGAAGCTCATGGGGTGACCTCTTCTCCCAGGCAATCAGCGACAGGACAAGAGGACCTAGTCTCCAGCTGTGCCAGGGGTGGTTCGGCTGGACAATAAGAGAAATTTCTTCAAGGGAAGAGTGATTAGGTTTTGGAATAGGCTGCCCAGGGAGGTGGTGGAGCCACCGACCCTGGAGGTGTTTAAGTAAAGATTGGACGTGGCACTCAGTGCCATGGTCTTGCTGACACGGTAGTGTTCGGTCACAGATTGGACTCGATGATCTCAGAGGTCTTTTCCAGCCCAATTGATTCTGTGAAATACGGGGCGGCAGGACATCTACGGGGCTTGGCGGAGGGAGGTGGGCACCCCTGGACCAGACCGGCCGACAGACCGCAGCAAGAGAACCGTCCAGCTCCGACCAGCAGCCCGGCCGGGGCGGGGCGAGCGGAGCCCGCGGGGTGTGCGCGGGCCCGGCGGGGGCCGGACAGGGTGCCGCGGGCGGCGCGGACGGGACGGGACGGCACGGCACGGCANGGACGGGACGGGACGGGACGGCACGGCACGGCACGGCACGGCAGCGATGGGGACGTCGCTTAGAGCCGTCTCGGAGCCGGCCGGCTCCAGGGCAGCCAGCGGCCGCTTCTGGGCTGTCGTCCTGGCAGCAGCGGCGGGGCTCTTCCTCCTCGGGTTCCTCATCGGTACAGTGTAGACTAACCCTCCCTAGCATCGAGGGCTTTCTCCGCCGCCGCCCCCGGCCCCGCCAGCCGGGGAATGTTTCTCGGAGCCGGGTCGAAGAAGGGCGGGTGTTTGGGGGGAGGAGCGGGCGGGCTTCCAGCACCTGGGAATTTGTGCCATGGGTGCCCTAGGTGAGGCGGTGCTCAGCCGGCCGACACCACCCCTGCCTTTCTCCCTACCGCTGTCCTTTCCTCTCTTCACACCAGCTAGGTGCAGTCACCAATGCCTTCTGGGATTTCCAGCTCCGCCGCAGAAGGGTCTTTTATCTCCTTGTTTTTCGATTTGTTTTTTATTAAAGTAGTCATGCTGTGAGTAGGGAAGAGGCACTGGGTTTATGAGGACGGCACAAAAGACAGACCCTCGACCCTGCTGCTTTGAAAGCGCAGCAGTCCCAGCCAGAACGGCAGGAAGATAAGCATGGGGCTGGAGGGGCTCTGACAGGAGAGGAGAAATAGTCTTTAATTTAATGTCCCACCTCCTCCTCGTCCCAAGCAGGCTGGTTGGTCTATGAGTCGCTGCCGCAAGAGATTTCCCCTCCCTACCTTCATTTTGGTTTCACAGATGAATGAGGATCAGCTTGGGGGAGAACGAAAAACAGAAGATCCACTTGTATTTTGCACTGCTATTTGGTATGCACTTGGCGTTGGTGCCATTGAGAAGCCCTGACTGAATTCCTCTGTCATGTTAGAAAGAGCCTTTCCCTGTGCCAGTGACCAGTGCCTCACTGGTGCCAGCTTGTTACACGCTTGAACACACCACTTCTCTCCTTCACACTACCCTTGTAGCTGCTGCTGCTGCTGAATTTGCACTGAACATGTTCAGTCTGACTTAAAAACAGATGTCAGAAACACTTCTCTTTCTAGCCAGGTGTTCCTCTCATCACTTACTCTGGTAGTGCCGGCACAGTAAGGAAAGGATTCCAGAATAACAGCCAGACAGACCAGAGAGTGAGGAAGGAGTTACAAGACATCTGTTCCTTACAAAGTGTGTCTCTGTTTCTATGCATTTTTGTAAAGCTGTTGCCTTATTACTGAGGTGACTGATATGACTGACAACATGATGTTCTGGTGCTCACAGAAGATAGGTAAGTCTCTTAGGCATCTACAGGAAAATAACTGTGAAAAGTAAATATAGTATTTTATACCCCTCAATATCTATACAGGTAAATAATTCTCTTACCATTTGTGGGACTGACACTGCCCTCACTGTGCAGCCTGCATTAGGGTGTGGCTGCTTATGTGTGCTGAAATAAAAACAATTGGAAAATGCACAGAATAAATCTTGTCAGGACACCAAAGAGAAATGGTGTGTGTCACGGAAATATTGCTTCTGTGTTTTCACTGTTGTATTTTGGTGTGTTGTACAGGTTGGTTTGTAAAACCTACAGAAAAGAAGACATCTCTGAGTACTCATGAGGACATGAAGAGAACATTTATGGCTGAAATGAAAGCTGAAAACATCAAGCAATTTCTTTAGTAAGCAGTGTGTAGCTTAATCAGTTAAGACAAGGAAAAAACATCAAGCTGTAAGCAACTCAAGGGTCACAGAATCATAGAATGGGTTGTATTGGAAGGGTCCTTAAATACCATCTAGTTCCAATGCTCTTACCGTGGACAGGGATACCTTCCACTATGGCAGATTGCTGAAAGCCCCATTCAACCTGGCCTTGAACACTTCCAGGGATGGGGCATCCACAACTTCTCTGGGCAACATGTGCCAGTGCCTCATCCCCCTTACAGTAATGAATTTCTTGTTAATATCCAATCTAAGTCTCCTCTCTTCCAGTTTAAAGCCATCATCACTTGTCCTGTCACTACATGCCCTTGTAAAATGTCCTTCTCCAGCCTTTCTGAAAGCCACCTTTGGGTACTGGAAGGTTCTGTAAGGTCTCCCCAGAGCTTCCTCTTTTCCAGGCTGAACAACCTGTCTCCACAAGAGAGATACTCCAGCCTTTTGGTCATCTTTGTGGCCTCTGGGCTTGCTCCAACAGGTCCTTCTTTATGCTGGGGCCTCAGAGCTGAGCACAATACTCCAGGTGGGGGGGTCTCATGAGAGCAGAGTGGGGGACAGAATCACCTTTCTCGACCTGCTGATCATGCTTCAAACAGTTCAAAAAATGGAAGATGACAATATAGATATTTTAAAATCTATTAAAATTTAGTTGCTGTAATTAATTTCTCTATTTCAGTAACTTGGAAGCTTTAACTACAAGTAAGCTGATGTACTTTTGTAAATGGGTTATTTTTCTCTTAGAAGAGTGTAGTATTTGTTAAAAACTAATATTTATTCCAGTCAGTAATAGATCAGAAGTCATAGTTTATTGATAGAAATTTACTTTCTGTGTAAAGAAAGAGCATCAGCTATTGTAGGAGTAATCAATAAGTTTGGATTTGCCTCAGATTCCCAGCCTGATTACATAGCATGAAGTTGAACAAAACTAAATTACTAAACCCCCATTTTTTGTTTGTAAGGTTGTGGCAATCCCACTGATTTAATTTTAGGTGCATTTGTCATGAACTATTACAAATAAATTAGCTAGAAAGTATGTTCTCTTTACTACAGAACAGTCATGCCCTGACTATAACATAAACATTCAAAACTGAAGACTTTGGAGTTTTTAAAGTCTTAATTTGTGTTTTGTCTCCTGCAAAGTCAATTGTTATTACACAGTTCTGTGAAAAGACCTCTTTCTGCCCTCTAAACTTCCTGTCTCTATGCAAAGAGAAAACATTGTACCTCATTTTCTGTCATGTGGCCAGTTATGCAGTGAAATATGGCAGCTGTTTAGTCACTGCTCAGAACTGACAGTACAGGCAGGCAACCGATTAGAAGAGAAAATGAAGAAAAACACAATATTCAAATAAATGGGAATCTAATGCAGGAGAAAGTTATTGCATAAGTCAAATTTTTGTGCAAATTTAAGACTTAAGTGGTTGTAACTCGTATGGAAAACAGCTGTTGGCACTATCGATAACCGTGTTCTTCATTCAGTATATCATCCCGAAAATGGTGCTGTCAACATAACAGTGACTTTTAGTACAGTGTTAGCACTAGATGCTGACATTATCAGAGGAACATGGTTTTATCTAGCAGCATTTGGCTGCGGAGGACTTCAGAGAAAAGGACGTTGAGTGGCAACCTTGTTGCTCCCTCAACTTCCTGAGAGGGGAAGGTGGAGAGAGAAGTGCTGCTCTCTTCTCCCTGGTATTCAGTAACAGGATGTATAGGAATGGTTTAAAGCTGCACCGGAGAAGGTTCAGACTGGACATGAGGAAGCATCTCTTTGTCAGGAGTGTGGTCAAATCTTGAAAGAGGCTTCCCAGAGATGTGGTCAATGCCCCAGACCTGTTGAACAATGCCCTTACAACATGTTTTTAACTTGATCAGCCCTGAATTGCTCAGGCAATCGGACTTGGTTGATTGTAGATTCCTTAAAAACATATTCTATTCTGTGTGTACAGTTCTTTCAAAGTGCTTTCTTTGATGGCTTTGTTCTCACTTGAATTCAAGAATTTAAGTTTTTCCTAATCTCACCTGCCTTCATTACCAGAGATTGAATTTTCTTCATTAATACCAGCTGGTGCCACACAAGGTTCTGTGGGATCCTAGTGTCATGGTCCTATGAAAGAAGGAGCACATCATGGTAACAACAACCTCATTCAGTTGAGAGTTTCTTCAGCTGACTTCACCACTGGGCTTTCTCAATGATCTGGACATTTTTCTTAATTTTTTTTTCAGACAATGGTCCATTCACTATTTATAGTCTTTTTCACTGCTTGTTATTCATTATGCATGACTTTTAAATCATAGACTGTTGAGTTTTCTACTTCTTGTCTATAGCCATTTACAGCACTCAGAATTCAATCTCACTTGCCAATAAGATACACTCATAGTGAATTTTTAGATAAATCAGTGTTTGTGCCAAAATTAATTAAAATAGTGGTTTCCAGGAAGAATATGCAGTTAATTACAAGTAAGGATCAGACTAACTATGCATATTTCTAAATTTAATACATAAAGATAATTATACCAAATTCTTTTCTCATTGTACATAGGACTGCATAGATCTAATGTTACTCAGAAGGCAAGGAGTAACAGGACAAGACCCCATAGCTGGTGTTGTCACACCATTCTGGCCAAACCAAGGAAAACACAATTAGCTGTGTTAGCTCAGGACAGCCTGAAACCTTTTATCTCAATTTATGTATAAGACAGGCAGAAGTATAGATACAGAGAAGCCTTGGTCCTTATTTAGCCTGGGTGTAGCTCATCATCTCTAGGGGCTTTATTTCTAGCTAGGCTAACAGGAGTTCTCATTATCAGCTGAAATGCCTGACCTGATAATTTCTTCCTTTTTCTCTAGCAATTTTACACAGCTTCCTCACCTAGCAGGAACAAAGGAGAATATGCATCTGGCACAGCAAGTCCAAGCTGAATGGAAGAAGTTTGGTCTGGATTCTGTTCAGTTAGTTCATTATGATGTCTTGCTCTCTTACCCTGATGACACTAAGCCCAACTACATCTCAATAATTGATGAGCATGGAAATGAGGTACAGAAACCCCAGTTTTTCCAACCAGGGAAAAAAATCATCTTCATACACCTGGGAAGACTGTGAGGGAAGGAAAGCTGTCCTCTGTTCACTTAATGGTGTTGGGTCTGATACAAAGCACATGGAAATCAAGGCGTCTAGTTTACTTGCATATTTTGCATCTTTGTTTCATAATGTGTGTGCTAGCAATACTAATATTTACCCTGATTTATACAGTATACTAACATAAAAGGATTAAAGGAGAATTATGTAAGAGAATTACTTCATGTAATTCCATTGTTTTAAAATTACTCTGTTAATAAGAAAAAAGAAAGAAACTGGTCAGCACCGTTCTTTGCATTGATTCATTATATAGTATTGGTGATTGTGCTGATTTCAGTTTCTGGAAGATTAGAGTTTAGGCCTCAAGATGTACTATCACAAGGGACATGAGTTCATTATGGAATAGCTCTAGTGCATGTAGAAACTCCAGGAATGAGCAGAATGCAAGCATTTTTACCACTATGATTTAACATGTTCTTATCTGCTGTACTGAAACCATTTTAAGGGGCCCTGTGATGATTTATGCAGGATTCTGTGTGAAGAGTGGAGATGAGATTTGTAAGATTGCACATTGAACCTTTCTCCTGAAAAGGATGCTCAGTGCTTGCTAAAGTTTTGGCCACTTCTCATGTTGAGTTCTAAAATTAGAGTCCTTTAAACTGCAAATGCTTGTGAAATATGGCCTAATAGAAAGTACTTCTTTGCCATACTGCTTAGTTTACATTATTCCTTTTCTTCTTTCCCATTAGATTTTCAACACATCATTATCTGAGCCTCCTCCTCCAGGATATGAGGCCGTTAAAGATGTGGTGCCACCCTACAGTGCGTTTTCAGCCCAAGGAATGCCTGAGGTAACATTGTAGAGTAGTGAAAAAGGCAAAAGTAGAAATGGAAAGAGAAATAGAAGTAGGAACCGAAGAAGAAAAAGGAACAGAGATAGAAATATAATAGAAATAGAAAAGAGTAGCATAGCACAGAATAGCAGAGAGCAATACAGCATAATGTGAAATTCCTGAGGCTTTAGTTCTAAACCTGATGTATCAGCAGAAGGAAAGATGACCTAGCTCTGATGTTCTCAGAGCTCAATGAAGCAATGTTTAAATTGAGTAGTCATACTTAAGCTTATTTTTTTCTCTAGTTTGTATCAGAACTAGATTTTATTTTCTCTTCCTTAAAATATGGTAATAAATCTTTAATATCAGCTGCCATAAGCTTCCCCAGGCATTTCTGTAACTATACATTATTGTTTACCATCTTGGTGAACAAATAGACCATTACATTTACACAACCAGTGAGCCAAATCTCACTTTCAAAATGCTGCTTGCCCCAGACCTTACACTGATGGCTATAGCTGCATAGTGTTGAGTGTACTTGAAAAAGGCTTTTGCAAGCGTTTCTAACTGGTGATAGTGTTGTTGTGATCTGAATTTAATGCTAATGCTTTGCAGGTGGTACCAGCTGATGGCCTTTCTTTTATAAAGCTGGCCTGTGTAACAGGAGTTTTCTGGCCTATGACCATTAGCGGTTTCAATTAATATTTTTTTAAGATAGAACATTTTGTTGTTGCTCTCAATATCTTTCCTGTCTTTACATACAATAATTTATGTTGGCAGAGCCCTCTGAGGTCATCTGGTCCAATCTCTGCTTTAAAATTTGATCTGACTTGGAAACCTGCTAATGCTTCTACTCGCACAGCCCAGTATGTCAGAGTCATGTACTTTCTGAAGTTTGTTAATAAGTGGTTCAAATTTAGAAAACAAAAGGTATTCTCTATTCATTTGCCTCAGATACTCAAAGAAAGCTGGATAACCAGGCAGATAGTCTGTATCCTGTGATATAAGAGCAATGAATGTTTCAAGAATTGCAGTGGGAATTTCGGAATATAATGTAAGATAAAATTCATGGGGTTTGACCTTTTATCATAGCATATCCCTGAAGAAAGACAGAATAACCTCAGTGCTTTATTTCGTTTGTGGAGAGCTACAGTAAGTGATGAAATATGGAAAATGATAAAAATAAATTTAAAAAGCTCCAGCTGCCTTCTTTATAAAATTATTTTAATTAAATATAAGAACTTTGTTTCTGATGAAAACAATGCCTAAAGACAGGTTGTCTTTTCAAAATACGATGCTTATGTCCACCTTATTACCTAATAGTTTGACAAAGGTCCAGGTTCCTAGCTAGCACTGTTAGCAATAGCATTCTCCAGGGCGCTGTTGTCTGCATCTGTACTGGAAGCAGCACAGTAGTTAGCATGTATATAGCTCAGCAGTGGGACTACACAATAGATCCATGGCTCTTCTGAGTTTTTACAGGCCAGTTTCTGTATTTTATGTTAAAAACCAGTTTACTAAAACTAAGCTGTGGACTCTACTGCATAAAATACATTTGATATTTACTGTGGTGTCTGTGTTCAAAATACCTCCAGCTTTCCAAGCCTGGCTCCAGTTTAAATGGACTACAAAGAGAAGTAAACACCATACTCTGAGCACTTACTTTAAGTTTTTGATACTGAAGTCATATGTGAACATTCTCTGTTGTGAACAAAGTCTGGAAGCTTTGTATGGTAGGGGTCTATCAAAAGTCACTTGCCTACTTAGTTGCCTTACGATCAAAGCCAGTCCCAGAGATCATAGTTCTCATCTTATTGTTTTACTAGATTACATTCTCCTTTTGACATGGTCTTTGACAGTATTATTTCAAATTCTGCCTCTTTTTGACAGGGTGAGTTAGTGTATGTGAATTATGGCCGCACGGAGGACTTCTTTAAGTTAGAACGTGAAATGGGAATTAACTGTACTGGAAAGATTGTTATTGCCAGATATGGGAAGATCTTCAGAGGAAATAAGGTAATCCCTGTATATAAACACGTTACTTGTGCTGCCCTTCACTTGTTTTCAAGAGAATGAATCACTTATCTGAAGTGTTCTGTAAATTTTTGTGTAACTGAGTTATCATAGAGCTGTGTTCAAAGACGATTCTGTAGTAGAAAATAGCAAATAGGTAATTCATATGTATGTAATACATTTCTAGGATAAACGTAAATAAGTTGGAATATGTGTCATTGTGATTCCACATGTCATATTTTTATATTCATTTGCATTCTATAAATTTTCCAAAGTATCACTAACATTGTAATACATTGTATACATTGTAATACACTGTAATTCTGAACTAGGCTGTTCTTCTCTATCTGTTCAGCTGTCCTCTAAAATGTCTATATTGTGTTTCTTTATAATGGTTTCTGTACACCAGGCAGAGACTATAACTATATGTAGATTATTTTAAATTGTATATTCAGTTATTCAATGTCCCAGTCATATAAATATTTTTAAACAACAGTTTCCTGCAGATTTCCATGACCTGTGCATACTTTAGGCATACACTCAAGTTATTTCCTCAAAAGGGATGTAAGAAGACAGTCTATTTTATGTGTGTTTGGCTCTTGTACAACAATTAGTTTGACCCTAATTTGAGCAGGACTGTAATTCGTATTTGTCAGTTACCCAAGGATCTTAAACACTGAATCTCCTCACTGGAATGCCAGTTCTTATTACATGCTGTTGACTAATCTTATGTGAAGCTTCTAAGTAGATGACTCACTGATTTACTTACATACTATTTTCACCAGTGACATATATTCTAGGTCACATAATATTTTCACTAAATTGTTTACCACTCCTAATTGTACTATCTGGATGAAAAACACTTAAAAATTTAAGAAAGTATTACTGTCTGTGAATTTTTTCTTAAAACAAAAACCAAATACCTCAGAGTTACTAATATCTAGAGGGACAGTTTTCCTGTGGTTTGGGAACTATATGCCCTTGTTGACACAAAGGGATGATATGTTCATCCTTACAGTAGTATTTCTTACAACTGTTTATATACTGAAGAATTCAGTAGCCTATATAAAATCTGTACAACTGTCTGGTCATTTTCCATCTTCCTAATGGTGTGTAAGAATAATATAGGTAGAAAGACAAGTATTGTATTTCTTTAAAATAAAAAGCGGGGGGGAAAAGAAAGCAAGCCATGGTATTTCTGAATTCAAATACCAAGATTTAAAACTGTTGAGGATTAGTTGTCACTCAGTCACTATCCATCACTGTCATATCTTGTAGCAAACCAGATTGGGATGTCAGAATGACATATATTATGCAATAATAAAATCGCACGAGAACGCTTTTAAAACACCATGCAGGTCAGTCCTTCTGCCGTAAAAAGCTATGCACTCTGGAGTCAGTCTTGTTTGTAGCCAAAGACAGTTTCAAGTTCTCCAAGAATAGTCTTCCTCTATAGTCTGAACCCTGAGATACATTCAGGAAATTATTAAGGTAAATAAGGTAAATACAAGACTAACTGAAAGATATGGTTGCATCAGTGTGATCTGGTTTTTTTCCATCCATGATATGTACATTTTAATAGTTGATTGTATTGCCCTGGATGATAGCATGCAAACTCAGGTTTTGTACCAATACTGTGAAGGATGTTTTCCATGTCACTGATGTTATCTCCCAACTAAAAGTCAAAGCAGCAGCAAACCTGTTACTTTCATATGTAACCTGATATCCACATATATATTTTTCAGGAAATGTTGTGCTATGAGACTTTACTTAGTCCAAGCAATGTAAAAGACCCTGATAAAAAAAATCACTGTAATTTATAATACTTTATTTTGCCCCTTGAACTCTGGGGTCAAGCCATAAAGGACTGG
The DNA here is from genome assembly GCA_013396695.1 of Sakesphorus luctuosus. NCBI lineage: Eukaryota > Metazoa > Chordata > Aves > Passeriformes > Thamnophilidae > Sakesphorus > Sakesphorus luctuosus. Next base: position 17,670 of record VWZD01011923.1, read on the forward strand.
ATAGGGACCAGAGATGTGCTTTGCAGGTGAAGAATGCTGAATTGGCAGGTGCCTTGGGAATTATCCTGTACTCTGACCCTGCTGATTACTGCGCCCCAGGAGTAGATCCCTATCCAAATGGATGGAACCTTCCTGGTGGAGGAGCGCAGCGTGGGAATGTATTAAACCTGAATGGGGCAGGGGATCCTCTGACACCAGGTTATCCTGCCAAAGGTGAGTTACTCTAGAGAAGGTATGCTCTGATCGTCTGGTATCAAGAAAGGGCAGGGGGTCAGAATGGGCTTTCCCTTGTAAAGAAAACCACTCTTTTTCTTAGTTTTGTTGGTCAAAAGAGGCAGCTTTGAGTTTTGCGTTGGTACGCCACTTCTGTGAGTGGTGCATGAGAGGAAGTGAGGGCATTTTAGGCAGACCCACAGAACACTCACCTGTGTTCATCACCTTCACTTTATGCTTCCTAAACTACTTGAGTTGTGCTTAAATCGTTTCATTTAACACTTAAACCAGACCATTTAAAATGAAATTCTTTAAGTAACATTCATATCAGCACTTGAGGCAGCATATCTGAGAGAGGCAGTCTCCTCAGAAAAAGGTGATCCTTAAATGATGGGCAATGTTGCCTTTATCCAGCGGAACTTGAGCTGGAAGGGCATATGTGTTCAAAACAACAGCATGGCAGAGCAGGTGATGAGGAACATTTCTGGTTCAGTCAGTGGTCTTATAGATAAATCCCTGTCTTTTCTCAAAAAAGGTCACTGTGAATGTTGTATTAAGGAGGAAACTATTCTTTTCTGTATAAGCTTTTGTCCACATCGTAAAAATTAAGTTTCTTGTTTTTAAAAAAAACCCAAGATTTGTATTTGAGTTTTATCAGAACAAAACCTGGTTTTCATTTTGTTCGCAAAAACAGAAAAGCAGAATATTTAGTGGACCAGTGTATATAATTTATTTGCATCTCATTATCAACTGGCAATTTTGTTTTAGTTCCCAGCTGAATGTGCCAAGCATCAGATTATAGGCTTCCTCTTTGCTCTTGTTCTTTATCTGTAGCTTAGTCTGAACTTCTTTCCCATGAAAAGAAATATTTCTATGCAAAAGGATTTCAACACAAAAGATTAATAAATAATTTTAAAAATTCCAGCCAGCTTTAAACGCATGACTGCAGATACTATGGGAAAACCTTCATCAGTGTCTCTCTGAAAATATGTTGATAAAGCACAAAGAATGAAATTAACGTCAGCCCAACGTCCTTGACTCCAATGTTAGGACTGTGCTATGAACTGTACAGATTCCCTCTGAGGGTTGTAAATATGAAAATAATCTGTCTTTTTCTTTCAGAGTACACCTACCGATTAGACAAAGGCAGTGGTGTAGGTCTTCCAAAAATTCCGGTCCATCCTATTGGCTATCATGATGCTGAGTCATTACTGCGGTAAGTGTATGAGAGACATTTTGCACTGTGCTTCTCCTGTAGCTCTTGAAATAATATATCAAAATATGTGGTTTCTTATTAGGTTCTCTGTAGGAGGCAAATGTGTTATCTATCATATATTGCTACATATTAGATGCATGCAGAGTGATCTGGAAAGGCCCATTTGTAATATATCACGGTCATTCAAATATACTGGAGTTATAAAGTGCCTCTCAGTTTGAATAAAAGCAAAATGTTTTGAGGCTGACATCATACCTGTCTTATGACAAAGATCACAAATGAAGTCAATCACTTGTCCAGGGAGGTACTTGCCATGAATGTTTAATGGGACAGTATCTGTACTGTCCTCTATGAAGTGAAGGTGTATGCTTCCTCTCATCAGGTGTGTTATGTTGTTTAAATATGAAATGATGTGAGTGAACTAATATAGGCACACTGAGGAAACTCGGGAGTTTGGTAGGTGTCCTAGTTCAGCAAGTGGGACCAGTTGTCACTGTATGGGGGTGGCCAAAGCTATGTATTCTACCCCCATCTATTCATTCCCAAGGTCAATGGCCCATTTGCAGCAGCTTCCCAGGGAGTCGTTAGCACCTCCACTCCCAGCCTGAGGGGGCGTAGCTGCTAATGGGCCATCAACAGTCCAAAAATAGCCCATGACTCACAGAGTTAATCACCCATTGTGTGAGTCCCCGCCCCACGGGAGGGACTGGATGCTCCCTGAAGGTACAAAAGGGGGTGGGTAAGAAGACCTGGGGGACCCTTTTTGTTGGACCCAGAGGAGCAGCAGGACCTTGACAGGAGGAGACCACCACTCCGGACCAGACCACAGCCATCACCTGTACCAACAGGTTTTTTCACTTCTTTTTTTTTGCTTTGGACTTGGGGGAACCACACAGGTCTCACACAAGGGCTAACAAACCCCTTTGGGTTTGTACCCCAGGGCACTGGGTTACACAGCTGGGTTCTGGGAGTTGACAGCAATTCCCCTTCTCGTCAGGGTATTTACTGTATTATTATTATTAAATTGTGGCTCTGACTCATAATCTCTCTTGTGTTGAGTTCATTTCTCCTGCTGGTTTACCTCTAAACCAGCACAGTAGGGAATTTAATAGATCCCTACATATAAGTTTACTTACTAAACCTGCAAGTAACACGGAGACAGGCTACCAGCTTTTTAGTGGAGAGCATTAAAATTCGTAATTATTTTAACACACCAAATAAGTTCTTTAAAAAAAATCTAAGCTGTGATTAAGTTGGAAAACGTATAATTCCCCTAAAAAATGTAGCACTAATCACCTCTATCAACTGCAGAATTGCAAAGCAGGAAATGCCAGGGTTGACAACAGTATGTGTTGTGTTTAGGGCAATAAGTGAACATAATTTGGGGTATATGTTTGCCTAGGAATTTTACATCTAAATCACACGAGCAATCATTCTGCTCTGTCTGATGCCTCTATCTGAGTACTGAGTCAGAAAAAAATTCTGTCTTAGTTCTCTATGCAGATTTGTCCTTAAGTATTGAAGCTATTAATTTTTATGGGGGACAGAATTTTACTGGTTTTGATGTTTTTACATACCTAATGTTCATTAACACTGTCCTAATGTTTTTCCTATTTCTTCCCAAACTTCTATGGACTAACAGATCTCCAAACTGTCTTTTCTTTAAAACATTATGATCATCACTGTTATCAAGATAACTGCTCATAATGAAAAAGGCATAGGTTAAAAAAAACCTCTTTTATCCACTACTAACTACTAGTAGTAGAACAGATTAATATGTATGTATAAATATGAAAAAACTAGACATTTCTCTTCAATAAGTTGTAAATAATCCTGGAACCTGTTTTAAATAATTATTAATTAAATGTAAATATTTTAAAAATACTATTTTGACATGTCTTGAGAAGTCATAGCTTCTTGTTAATCCTGCTATCATATTTTAATATAAAAAAATTACTGAGGATTTGAAGACAAGCTGAAGTGTTCTATGGAATAAAGCTTGACTGAGGTATGCATTTGCAGTAAAAGACATGTTTCCATTTACAATAAATATATTTTGCTTTCTAAGAACAGAACATCCATGGTATTTTTTAATATTTTCTGTGTTTCTCACAAGTTTCTGTCAAAAGTCTAAGTCCTTTAGGTGAATAAGTCCAGATGATTTCGATCCACTGAATTACTTTCCACTTGTGATAACAGGAAAAACATGTTGCTTTTGACAATGGAACAGGATCATGTTTCTCCAATTTTAGCTATCTTTGCCACTCATCAACTTTGTCTATGCTACCAGATTAAGCAGTGTCCAGGGACAGGCAATGGAAGTCAGCTGTCTATGCTGTTAAACTGTTAGAATGGGCCAAGCTGCTCTCTGCTAATTCAAATGTAAATAAAGTTCAAGGCAGTAGAATATTGCAGGGACCAAAGTGGCAGTTTGTATGCAAAACCTTTGGACAACTGTTTTCCATCATAGCTATAAGCCATTCCAAGGTGATCTTTAGGCCCAGGATTATTCCTCTGTGTTAATTTACTAGTATTAATATGGCTAAAACCCCAGATTATTCTCCTGCAGAAGATTGTAGTGTAAATTGTCTAAGACCGTAACTGTGGTTTGTGTGCGAATGGGACCTAAAAAATTGTGGATTCTGTTTCCTCATTTGTGTTTGGTGCTGGTGTAAGATGTCTGTAACTAATAACGTTTTGTTTTGCTTTCATAATAGTAATATGGGAGGACAGGGACCACCTGATAGTAACTGGAAAGGAAATTTGAATGTATCTTACAACGTTGGTCCTGGTTTCACCACAAATTCTACAAGGTCAGTTGTGTTTTCTAAGGAAAGCGTGCTTGGGATCAAAGAAAAGACAGGTAGAGCAATAGAATTTGACCAAAGATAGAGTATTTGGGTTTACTTGCATCATTCCCTTGATTTTGACCTTTTCCCAGGCTGAAATATGCTCAGTGCAAAGCTTCAGTACATTTACATCTTGATTTAATTTCCATCTAGTCTTAAGCCAGTTTCATTTGAAAAGCATCTAGCATTTGACAAACTATTTGTTGAGACAGATTTTT
>VWZD01011923.1:22181-53645 GCA_013396695.1 Sakesphorus luctuosus
TGCCACAGCAGTATTGACTGTGCTGAAGTTATGGCTGGGGTAGGGTTCATTTTCTTCACAGTGGCTGGTATAAGGCTGTGTTTTGTATTTGTGCTGAACACAGAGTGGATAATGTAGAAATGGTGTTATTGCTGAGCCATGCTACACAGAGCCAATGCCTTATCTGCTTTCTGTACTGCCATCCTGGCAGACTGGGGTGCATGGGAGGTTGGAAGGAGACACAGCTAGAACAGGTGACTCAACTGGTTAAAGGGATACTCCAAACCATATGACATCATGCTCAGTATATAAAGTGGGGGGAAGAGGGATGAAGTGAGGGGGATGCTTGGACAAGTGATGGCATTTGTCTTCCCAAGTAACCTTTGCAGGTGATGGGGCCCTGCTGTCCTGGAGATGGCTGAGCACATGCCTGCCCAATGAGAAACAATTAATTAATTCCTTATTTTGCTTTGCTTGTGTGCATGGCTTTTGCTTTCCCTATTAAACTATCTGTATCTCAATTCACAAATTTTCTGGCTTTTACCCTTCAGGTTCTCTCCCTGATCCCACTGGTGGGGGAGTGAGTGAGTGTCTGCATAGAGCTTGGCTGCAGGTCAGGGTTAAATCATGATGTGGAGTCAGTCAGTTCTGATTTTCACCAATCTCTAGAATATTAGAACTATTTCCCTTTTTAATGTTAAGTGTTTTCACTCTTCTAAATTGAAAAACTATCTGCTAGCAAAAAAATCTTTGAATTTGGAATTCTGATCATCTTTATCTGTATAAATCTTATTAACATCAGAAACATTACATAGCTGTCAAGGGCTAAATGCTCTCCTCACTTCCACAGGTATAAATCCAGAAAAAACCAACACTGAAATATTTTCAGATTTATTTTGGTTTAATAGAGGGTAAATTTGGTCAAAATACTGGCCTTATCATTTATATTGTACATTTTTGAAAAGTGCCAAGATGTTTTATTATCTAGTCTGGTGGATTTTCTCTTTGTATTTTCTTCCCAATACAACAGAAAGGTGAAAATGCACATTCATAGCAACAATGAAGTAAGAAGGATTTACAATGTGATTGGTACAATCAGAGGCACAGTGGAACCAGGTAAAATCATTTGTCTTCAGCATAATGTGAGTGAGCAGTGACCTCTACACGGACTTCATAGTTGCAAAGGGGACATGAGGAATATAGTTTTCACTGAAATATTGCACTACATGATCATTGGTGTTGAAATGTTATTGCACTGGTTTTCATATGGTTATGAAAGCTATAGTATTTCTAATAATAGAAGTAATGCTATGGAATTTAAGAGGTTTTAAGTTTTGTGGGATCCAGTTACTGTATTTGACAAATTCTTTAGCACTGACTGGAAATACAGAAAAATGTCTTTGGAGATTTAAAAGGTTTTTGTTTTTTTTTTTTTTTGCTTTTCTATCATGTATATTATAAACTATTAATCTCTGTTGCCTGATACATATATGGAAAATTAGAAATTACTTCAAATTAACAGTTCTATGGCAGGAAAAATGTTTTCCTAAGTAAACTTCCAAAATAATTTCTAATTTCTCTAGACAGATATGTCATCCTGGGAGGCCACCGCGACTCCTGGGTGTTTGGTGGCATTGATCCTCAGAGTGGGGCAGCTGTGGTTCATGAGATTGTGAGGAGCTTTGGAAAACTGAAAAAGGAAGGTAATAAAGTACATCAAAGTAGCTGCTCTCAGCAGTACCAGTTGATTTCTCTGAGATTTAAACATATGCTTAAAATTAAACGTGTATCTCATGGATGTCTCAAAAAACCTGCAGATGTTATCTAATTCCAGTTGTAACTTTGGTAGATGTGAGGTACTTCTGCTTGGAAGACAGTAAGTACACCTAGAAGGAAACAAAATGCAAAATGAGAGATACCGAAGTAAATATGATTTTCTGATACAATTGATTACTGCATGTTTGAAGCTGGTCAGACTGGTTGTTTCAGTGATCTTATAAAATTGATACAGTGGTGGACTGATAAATACTTCATGAGGGCAACACTGAAAGCCTTCTCAGCACTTGACTGTGGCTTGGAGATAGACTCAAGAATAAATAAAGGATATCTGTATAATAGCAGAGAATAAGCTGTGCAAATGTAGTAGGAGGTAATGGTTAAAAATACCTCATACCTAGTTGCATTAGAATAGGAATAAATGTCAATTGCACCAAGTTTCTGCTCCTGTCTGAGAAAATGATGTCTCCCCATCTGACATCCCACAGAAAGAATCTCTGACATAACTCAAATACCATGCTAGGGAAGTATTCTTTGCCTATCCATTACTACTTAAAACTTGACATTTAGTTTTCTTTCTGTTTCCTCCCAGTTAGTGGATATCAAGGGAAGCTGTCTTTGGAGTGTAAACTGGAAAAAAAAATAAAAAAAGAAAGGGAGTAGAAGATGAAAAGGTTCCTGTAGTTTCAGAGAAGACTTTGGGCTGAAATAGAGAGTCAGGGCAATACAGCCTGTTCTGTTTGGCCTGGGTTTAAATCGAATGCAGAACTTCAAGTGAAAGACTTTTCTTTTGAAGGTGATCTCTCAAAGTTATAGGGAATTCCTTAGGTTTTGAAACATGTCATTTGAAAGACAAATCAAAGAAATTCAGTAATAAATATAATAACGTGTCACTTTAAAAGTAGACACTGGTATATAATGTCTACTAAACTGAAGAGAGAAAAAGAGTAGAAATCTTTCTTTCAAGAATTTGTGCACAGCACATGGTTTTTCCTTGATCGGAGTTTTAAATTTTAGAAAATTTTCTTGCAATTGAAACTGAGAGAACAAATACATTGTTTGGCACAATATTGAAGTAGAGGTGACATTGCTGCAATAAAAAAAAATCATTTTTATATTACATTAGTGATGTTGATGTTAAAATTCTTTAAACATGTCTCTTACCCCACAGATCACGATAAAAGATGGGCCCCCCCAAAATGACATTTGTTTTCATATTAGTTACCATGCAACAAACAGCCTTTATTTTTGTAATGAATTTTCCTGGTCTTTCTCTGCAGGATGGAGACCAAGGAGAACAGTGATATTTGCAAGCTGGGATGCAGAGGAATTTGGATTGTTAGGATCGACAGAGTGGGCTGAGGTAAACCAATAGTGTTCAAAACCAAATTTACATGGTGCCTGCTCTCTGAGAAATCTGTACAAGAAAGCGGCACTTCTTCCTTCCCTCCCTCTCTTTTACTTACACACACATTCTGTCTTAAGTTTCCTTTTGAACTGCCAAGAATGTATGGCTTCTTGCAGTATATGATGTCTTTCTATGGAACAGCTGTGAATGGGACAGAGTTCTGGGGAAAAAAAAGTTCATCACCGTTTTCTTCCTTTTTTCTTTCTCATAGGAAAATGCCAAAGTATTGCAAGCACGAGGAGTGGCTTATATCAATGCAGATTCTTCCATCGAAGGTACATAATTTTGACTTGTATTTTACAGGAATAGCAATGGTATACCTGGGAGGAATTTTGCTTGGAGATTCATGAAACCTTCAGTGTGATAATTTTGTTGCATTAATTCAGAAGAGAATATGAGGAGAAACTGTGACCTGAGATCACAAAGTATCCTTCAGATATTCCTGGTTTTTTTCAGGAAAGAAATCTCTTACAGTAGCTACACTATTTGGGAAGTCATAGGGAGGGACAAGAAGTGTTGTTCCCCTGGGTTCTATGGCAACTCTTTAGAGTCAACTTCTCCTCTTAAAATGTGCATAATAATCATGGGGACATAAGCTAAGAGTTGCTTCTAAATGTGAGCTGTAATTCATCATAACCAATACAAATGCACTGACAAGATCACAGGAAGACTCGTCTTGGATTGCTCCTCGTAAAGACTGTAGCTCACTTGTCCTTACTTATTAAAAAATAATTGTGTGAGATGTCAGCTGAGTGGAACTTCCTTTTTTAAATAAAGTTTTTCCCATTTTTCAGGAAACTACACACTGCGAGTGGATTGCACACCACTGATGTACAGTCTGGTGTACAGTCTGACTAAAGAGGTAGAGTAATACCACTTGAAATTTTTAGCCAGTATATTCAGTGCCCACTTACTCAGTGGAACTCTGTCTAAAATATGGTGTCAGATGTTTCTTTTCTGACTGCAGTACCCCTTCTAGATCAGTAGATAAGTAACTGGAGCTTTTTCCCAGGAGTAGCAAGGGAATTTCAAGCTTATACCTTTAAATTATTAGCTATGCAGAATTAGGAGACTTTTCCATTTCTGCAAAAGCACTACTTCTAAGAAAAAAGGTCAAAAGAATACTGTGAATCAGAGAACAGAAATGCACAAACCTGACTGCCCAGATCAATGGCTAGAGTGGCTATGGTAGTGGAAGACTCTGACTCCCTTTAGACAAGGGAGGAAATTAGACTTGCTACTGTATTGTTTCTGGTGTGACATGACAGGTTTGGTCAATGTGCTCAGCTTCAGTGTACCCTGTTAGTCATTTATTGCCTCTGATCATTATGCTCTCACACAGATTTGTGTGACATACAAAATTAAGATGTAGGGACTTCTTAGGTCAAAGGTTGGACTTGATGATCTCATAGATCTTTTCCAACGTAGTTGTTTCTGTGATTCGGGGACTTGTCTCAGGAAATTGCCTCACTATTTTAGATGTAAGGTGTTCCTTGCTTTGGGAGTGGGTCTTACAGGCTGTCATTTTATTTCTGTTTTTTTTTTCCTGTTCAGCTGTATTAAACAATGAACATTTAATTAATTTTTATGTCTTTTAGATGCAAATATACTGAAAATTCAACTACCGTATATATTCTATGTGTTTACTTTATCTGCCTTCGTCTGCTGTATATATTCAGTAATCTGTCCTTTCTAGGGTTGATAATTTATTATCTCATGAAAGCTGGCACTAGACTGGTACAAAAGCAAGAAAAGTTAGTAAATCAGTTATAATTATTTTCTGTTGATTAAAATAGAGCAAATAAAATATAACTGTGTTAAAAGCAGGTGCTCAGATAAAGATATTTTTGTCCTGAACTTCAAAAGAGCTGATCACCTGCAGTTCCCATGGTAACCAGTGCTGAATGCATGTGTTCAGAACCATCAGAAAATCAGGTCAGCAGAGTCTCAGTTTGGACACCAAGAGCCATCATTAAAATGTTGACCTAAATACCAGTAAAAATGGTTGTGTAACCCTTCCTTGAGCTGGGAAGCAGCAACAAAGCTGATGAATGCATCTAGCCACAGCTTGTTGGTAGCTGATGCCTGAAGAGAATGCTAATCAGGAAGCATGTCCCATGTGATCCCATCCGAAGTTAATCTGTGGTAAAAAGTGTTAATGCTGGTAACTCTGTTATATGAACAATTAGCTTCCTGGGAAAAAAAGCCAAAAATTTTGATTTGATTTCTATTGTTGCGTAATTCTTAGATAGTGATATGTGTATTAATAATAGAAGAGATATTGATAATCTTTAATAGATTCAAGATAATAAAACCTGATCAGCCCACCAATATACAGAAAAGATGCTGCTCAGCTACCTTCAAAGTGGTCAGAGTGATAGGAATGAACTTTAACATAATTGTAATTTGTGTACCTTTCTAGCAGCTATGGTGACATAAACACCAGGTACTGTACACTTTGCCCTTCTAAGGTTGATTCTGCATCCATAAACATAAGTCTTGTGAACTAAAAGAAGGTGAGAATAGTTTGGAATTAAACTAAGACAAAATTGAAGTTTCTTGCCCAAGTAAGGCAAGTTTTGTTTTGTGAGGGATTTTTTTTGTTGAATTTTTAAATTAAATGGCTGAAAATCTCATAAATAAATATCAGCATCTAAATATTGACTTGAAATGTTTTGCTTTCTTTGTGTTTGCTTCCATCTAAAGTTACCTATTTTTTAGCAAATAAACTGTGCCTCTGGTACACGATGACTTTAAAGTGTTAAAATGGAAATGCAGAAAGGTTGAGAGACTTAAGACTTACTCACTCCCTTAAGCCATATGCTTTCTGTGAGGACAGGTTGTTGATTTTTTGTTTAGTAACACGTAAAATTGTACCCCTTGTCTTTTTCTAGATACCAAGTCCCGATGAGGGGTTTGAAGGAAAATCTCTTTATGAGAGCTGGTATGAAAAAAATCCATCAAGAGAATACAAAGAGGTCCCCAGGTCAGTGACAAAAGAAAATGAATTATATGCCAAACATTATTGTAACTTGTAGAGTGTGGATTTTAAAGAAATATCTGCTTGAAAAGCTGAGTGCTTAAAAGAAATGGTGTGATTCTCAGCTGATATAAATTTCAGAGTTTTATTGATTGCAGCTGATACTGATGCCTGAAATCAAGGAAAAAAGAACTTCTGAGGCAGTATTAGCATAAGTAAAGTAGAGAGCAGTTCTTTAATGAAAGCCTTCAGGTGCACGAAGTATATTGGTGCACACACAATATAGGTTTCTTACAAATTAGTAACACTACTTAATTGTCATATCTAGTGGGTTTATCCAACCCAAGAACATTTTGCCCCTGGTACTACCCTGGTACCATCCTCAGAACTGCCCCATAGGAGAATCTCCAAGAGTTCTGGGCCTTTTATCTTGTTTTACCTTGTTACTCCAGTCCAGGTGCAAGTGTGCCAAACACAATGTCCTTTCTGCTATCGTGTCCATTGAAAAGACAGTTAAACAAAATTCAGCAATGTGGCACAAAACGTGAGAAACTGTTAGAAACTGTTAGCTGCTCCCTCGAGTGTGAGAAACTATACAGCTATTTAAAAATCTACAAATATATGAAAATCCTAAGCCATCAATGCGCTATTGTACAACAGTTTTGTGAACCTGCCTTTGTAGGTGAACAGGAGGCTTTGTATATGAAAAGTGTTCCTGTAGTTTATGGAGACTTAGACAAATAAGAGTAGTATGCTCAAGCCAGTGGCAGGCACACAAGATGCTAACTCAGCAGCTTTCCCTTTATTTGCTTCCAGTCTCCTGGAAGGCCTATGAATTGGGGGGCTGGGGGAAACACCAGGCAGGATTTTACAACACTGTCTTTCAGATTTACCAGGGGGTCTCTATAGAATCTCAAAGACTGATTTTATTCCATGAAGTCATGCTTTGTATATGAAAGTGCTTTGTATATGAAAGTATTGCCATGATTTCTCTGAGATCAGAGCTTAGGATTCAGGAAGTTCAGCAGGAGGAAGGTCACTGGTTCTTGTCAATAATAAAAGACAGTGAGTTAAATTCTCCTCCTGAGAGCTGGGTATCTCTGACCCTGAGAATGATGACTTTGCTACTCCAAGAATGCAGTTGGTGAGGTGCATGTAATGTAGGGGTCAGAAGCAATTCATGTACAGTGACTAGAAGAGCATACTAGGAAAAGACTTTGTAGTGTGTAGTGACTGACTGCTGAATAAATAATTGCCATGGTACTTGGAAGCAAATTAAAATTATACTTCAAATATTGTCACTCAAGGCATTTTCTTCTTTCTTGTTAAAAGAATAAATAAACTGGGTTCTGGCAATGACTTTGAAGTCTTTTTTCAACGTCTTGGCATTGCTTCAGGCAGAGCACGTTACAGTAAAAATTGGGTAAGTCTGTGTCTTTGTAATTTGGTCTCCCAAGTAACTCCCTCAATAACATCACCTGAAGTGGAACCATTTAGACTGCCAGCTTTTTGGGATAGTTCAGTTTAGTGTGTCAGAGTGGTGTCTAATTACTAGAACTCTGTGTGCTACTTCATCACAAATATTTAATAAATAAGAACAATCAACTTGATGGCAGTCAGACAAAAGGACCTTTGCTCAGGGTAAATGGATATGCTCAAAATTAGCTGTGATTGATGAAGGTTTCTGAGTGGCTTATGATTACTTAACTTACAAAGCTTTGAATCCAAAATGGTTTGTGTTTTATTGAAAATATGAGTTGGACTCTGGAGCATACTCTAAGATAAGATTGACTGAGAAATATGCAAGGAGAAATCTATTCAATTGTTTTTTTTTTTCCTCTGAAAAGGAGGAAATATCCAAAGACACAAACAGAAATGATTGTTAAATCCAAGCAAAGAGAGGAAGGACAATCTCACCCTGATTTAGCCAACTGAAAGTTAAGCATCTGTTCTTCTTTGGGCTTTGTTCAGGATCAGTGGAGAGATATCTCCAAATGGCTGTTCATCTCATCACAGATTGATGTCTAAGAGAGCCACCACTGAACAGTTCTCATTTGATTGTCCATAGTGGCTACATAGCATTAGTGTGACCTGAACACTTAACATTACCATGCCTTGAATTCCACAGCAAAAGTTTTCAAGCCGCACATTGAAGTATCCATAGCTAAATAATGGGTTTGCTTTGTCTATTGGGTTTGTTTGTTTGTTTGTTTGTTTCAGAACACAGAAAAATATAGCAGCTATCCAGTTTACCACAGTGTCTATGAAACCTACGAAATTGTGGAGCAGTTCTATGATCCCACTTTCAAGAATCATCTGACAGTAGCTCAGGTACGGGGAGGGCTGGTGTTTGAACTGGCCAACTCTGTTGTGCTTCCTTTTGACTGTAGAGATTATGCATCAGCTGTGAGTAACTATGCTCACATCATCTATAATTTGTCAAGGACTCATGAAGAGGAACTGGCAACATACAATGTATCCTTTGGTACGTACAGTCTTTCATCGCATTCCTCCTCTGTTAATGCTAGCAGTGCCTCATACTAATGGTGTCCTAGTCATGACCTGGTATTTTCCTGGTACTGTATGAACACTAAATAAAACGAGACACGCCTTCCAATAATGTGAAATGTGAATATTTTGTCACTGGTAAGCCTGTGCAGAGAGTATGCCACTGCCAAATACAGCTAACACTTACAGTCACATGTGCTTTGACCTCTGTGTGAGTCACTAGTGTTGACAACAATGTATCATTGTCTTGGTTCCTTGAAAAAATGTCACACTGCTTTGCAGCTTGTAGTGTTGGATAGTTCTCTGCCTGAGAAGCCTCTATTTTATCAACAATATCCTATTGTATTCAGTTTAGGATTGGGCTGTTAATGACCAATGTCAAGTACATGTGTGCATGTGTGCCCCCTTGCCTCCACATGTGCACACACACTCCCAGTCTTTCTGAAAACTGAATGTGGGGAAGGACATAATAGTAAAACACAGGTTGTTGGGGTTTATAAAATCTCAGACCTATGACCAGTCTGGTTCTGACAGTCCACGATCCAGTTTTTGATATTTCTATACATTCTTCAAAGATAAAACTTTAATTTGAAGAATTTGATTTGTTAAATGGTATCTTCCGAATATGAAGTTAAATACTTCCTTCCTGCTCCCTCCAGATGCTCTCTTTTCAGCTGTGAAGAATTTTACAGAAGTTGCTGGTAGCTTTCATGAAAGACTGCAGCAAATAAATATCAATAAGTAAGTTTATCTCTTTTATTCTTCCAGTCAAATACTCCATGTAGTCCTCTCAGCTCAGAGGGCAAACTCTTCACCCAAGGCCGCTTAATGGAAAGAAAAACAAACAAACAAACAAAACCCAAACAAACAAACAAAAAAGAAGCTGTAGTTGGGGCAAGCTTTTTGGTGAGCTTTCAAGAAGTTCTATGTACCACCTCTACTAAAAGGCCTATTCTGCACTTGACTTAATTCTTAATTTATTCCTTGTAGGCCATGCCGAGAATGACAAACTGAACTTCCTTTTGTATATACATATGTGTATGTTACGTTTCTTGGGAAGAATCTAATTTAGCCATATGCTTACCCTTATGGAATGCTAACTGAGAATAAAAAGCCATATTTTTAATGGCAGCAACTTTCAAGATAAATGAGTTAACAATAATTTCTTATGTAAAAGATGACATATGACATGTATGTGACATTTTCAAAATGGTTTTATTAATGGATGGCCTAAATCTAAGCTTTAATTAAACCAGTCAGTTTCAATGTGCACCACTGTAAACTTGAAACAATTTCGCTGATGAGAGTAGAGTTACTCCAGGCTTACTGTGATATAAATTTTACTGGTTTTTATTGATGAATGCCTTCGAAGCTCTATAATAAGTTACTTTGCATGTAAACTACCAAACCTATATATATTCAGTATAATCTTCTTCACAGTTCTTTTGTTTGTTAAGCATCAGTAGTATATTCAGAGCTATTCAAAGCACACAGACACAGATGGCCTCTGCTCTAGGGAATTTAAAATCTACCATCAGAAAACCACAATTCTTGGATGACTCAAAAGATGGTTCTAACATCACAAGGTTCCTTTTTTTTGGATGTTGTGGTTTTACATAAAACCAAATGTGACTCCATTGAAGTAATTCATAGCTGTCTGGCTTTGTGGAAAATAGGGTCTTTAGAAAACGATTGTACAAAAAGGAGAATGGTCTGCCTAAGCATCCTCATGAAAAGGAAATAAAGGAATAAGATGCAACATGAGAGAAAATACCTGAAACTATGTCTTCTTTGACACTATTACTCAGCCTTTAAAAACAGCTTTAAGAGACTTTCAGGTTATGAACCAGACTGTCTCACAACTGCGATCAGCATAATTTTATTTTGCAGGTTAGCTGACATGGGCTGTCTTTTGTGGGCTATACTTGAAGCTCAACATCATGGATCTACTGCCCTTCATAAATCCAGAGATGTTAATACTGGGGCATGGGTTTAAAAGTAGGTCAAAAAATCTGTAACTAACATATTCCTTTTTTCTTTTTAGCCTACTTGCTGTCAGATCACTAAATGACCAGCTTATGTTTCTAGAAAGGGCTTTCATTGATCCTCTTGGATTACCTGGAAGGCCATTTTATAGGTGAGAAAGGGTTATTTTTCACTTTCATCCTGGAATACCCTATAAAGATTCCATTATGATTCACAGGTCTCTAAATAGAGTTACAATGATTTTATTCAACACAGTAAAAGTGGATTAAACAGAACAAATAAGATTGAAAAGGGAAAACAACATTGGGGAAAACTTCAGTGAGATACGTTACACAGAATGAAGAAGAGTCTTGTTGGAAAGCTATTTAGATAATTTTTATTGATTTCACTGGGCTTCTAAAGAGATCTAAAAGTTAAGCCCTGGGCTCATTTCAAGTAATTTTAGCAGTAAATTATCTGTATTAAGTTGTTATTATTTGAGAGGGATAATTGAAGTACCTACAATTTGATCAATTATAAGAGAACAGTCATGCTAGCAAATGCAGCGTGGAGGGCAGTACTGCAACAGCAGCGAAGGGAATTCAGTGCTACTCTCGTTCAGTTCAAAAATTAAATCTTATTTGAGAGGCAGTCAAATCAAGTCTAGATTTTTTTAGTCCTTCTACCAGTCTGCATAATTCAGAACAGTAATCTTTCCAGTGAGAGTTCCACTACAAACTAACTGCAGAAGGAGAAATTAAGATCTACAGTCCTTGTACCTCTCATAGGTAGTGATTAAAAATCTGTTGAGAACAGTCTCTTGTTAAAGCATTGGCTTTCCTACCTCAAAGCATACCTCTATCTGTTGGAGGCTGTGTATATCTCTGAGGAAACAAATTGGCTTTTTTAAAAACCTCTTAATTTCCTTTAAAATGGGGGAAACTAAAATACTTGAGTCAACTTTATCTCCGGTAGCTATAAAGTTCTGGAATTCTTATGGTGTCATGCAGTTTATGTTAGTTTCTTGCTTCATAGACTATAGCTACTATTGCTGCAATAATCTTATTTCTTTACATCTTAAGTGCTGAGAGTTTAACAGATGGTGTAGAAACGGACTAATTGTATGCTGTATTTTCCTAATGCAGAATATTGTTACTTTTTCCCCCCCTCAACTTCTCTACAGACATGTGATCTTTGCTCCAAGCAGCCATAACAAGTATGCAGGAGAATCCTTCCCAGGAATCTATGATGCCATGTTTGATATTCAAAGCAAACCTAATCCACATGAAGCCTGGGAAGAAGTGAAGAGGCAGATTTCCATTGCAGCCTTCACTGTGCAGGCAGCAGCAGAAACACTGAAAGAAGTAGCATAAATGTCAATGACGTAATCATCAGTGAAGACTAAATGTGGAAGTTTGCAGAAGCCTTAAAAATGGAGCATTAAAAAACACTAGGAGGATTATTACAAGGAACACAAAATTAAAAAAAATCTTGTTCTTTGCAAATAATATACCTAAGGGGAATGCATTTAGCAGTGTTAACAAGGTAATCCTACTCCATTCTGAGAGCTCAGGATTTAGATATCTTCTGAAGTTAGAGTGAAAATGTTCAGATTTTCTTTCAGCTTTGTATTTTAAGAGTTGCTAAGCACTGGATTTATTATCAGAGTTTTGAATTTTGCTAGCTTGATTATTGCAGCTGTCTTCATAGTGCATCAGGAAAACAAAATTAATTTCCTGTTTCTATAAGTTTCTAATTTTGTTGTTGACTTTTTAATATTTACTTTGGAATTGCATAATTATACTCCACGTCAAACCTGTCAGCCCTCCTTTTACACAAAAATTCATGTATGAAGATGGGAAAACTGCCACCACATGCATGATGTATAATGATCATAACAATTTTTGGGCAGCCAGCCCAGAATACACATCCATGAAGTTTTTCTCGCAGCTGTTTGCAAATAAATTTCAGCAAGAAGCTTTCTAGTCACTGGAGTAAAAACAAGGCAATACATCTTGTCAGATCTATAGTCATCTTGTAAAATGTTTTTTGAGAAGAAGACCTTCTTTTATGCAAAGTCTGCCCTTGCTACGCCTTGTCCATATAAAGACGTTTTTAACATGAAGACAATCAGAAGCAAAAAAAAAAAATTCATCATGACCTTAGTTTGAAAGCATAACAAATTATTACCATTTTCATAGAGTCTCTATTTCTGATTTTGATATGCTGCTTACTCTTATGATGGACTGCTTGAAATACCACAGTGGGACAAGCAAGGTCAGACAGAAGGCTCAGAAAATCAGATCCCTTCATCTGACACTCTGCCACTGGAGGATTACTAACCTCTTGCACAGCTAATATTTTGTGTGATTTGATCTACCATTTTAACTGAGGCATCTACAATGTCTTAAAAGACTGTCCCATGGTCTGATGATTTTCATTATCATCGTGGATTATTTTCTTTTCCATAAGTTTTCAGTTAATCATAAATATCTCTACACTTCACATTAAAACCTTTTAGACAAGTTGCTATAATTAAGTCATTGTTTTCCATAATTGTTTGTCTTTCTGATAAAATACTGCAGTTTACCAGATAATGGGAAATACGCCTAATACCCGTAGTTATTGCCCAGTTATTTTCACATTTTATGTGAAATTTATTGGAGTAAAACCGTGGAGATGTCTTCTCCCAAATATAATGCTGATGGGAGATATTGCTGGCTCTGTTTTATCACTTCTGGCTGCTCCACTGCTCCACTTTTGCTAATGGTGAATTCCGTATGGATGTCTATAAACCATCTTTGGAAAAATTCGGCAGGGTAGTTTTGTTATCTTAGGGAATGATAAGACAAATCCACCATGTAGAGGGGAGCAGCAATAAACATCTTCTGTTGGCAAGGTAGCTAGCTATAAAATTTTCTAATAAAGTTTTGTTTATTTTTTAAAGTAATGCTAAGCTTAAGTAGTAGAAGTGAACAAAATTTTGAGTTTTGTCCGTTTCTAAAAGAAGAGACTGTTGCCAAGGGGTCTTTAGTTTTTAATTTTTCACATTTTGTAGATTTTAGAAACACAGTAGTCTGTAGTGAGTTAATACCTAATGAGCAGCTTACAGTATAAAATTCTTCCCTATCTCTAACCCCTGCTCCGAGAACAGGCCGCTAAATTTGCCAATTATTTAGTCTCCCTCTCAAGGTGCCAGATTAGAAGCTAACATAAACATAGAGCAGAGCGACCTGAAGCCCTGGAAGCCCTCCAAGAGACCTTTATACTCTGAGGAAGAGGAGAAAGAGAAAGACGGAGAGTCTCAGCCGACCCCAGACCCAATTCAGGGGGGTAGAACCTGAGAGAAGACAGGGGTAGAACTGGGACATGTAGACTGTAGTGATTAGATAAATTATATTATAAAAACTGTAGAATTAAAGCTTGCTGTAGGGCGCGATGATGTATTCCTGGATGAGCAGGCTTACTCATTAAAGTACCTACCCTTTATCTTATCTCCTACAAAACTTAGCTCCGAGTCTTACTTTCGGACTCACAAAAACAGTTTTCCACGGCAACAAAGCCATTGTATTTTTGTTAGATCTGCCAAGATATCTCAAGGGCATAGCTATTACCTAACTCAAGCCCTGAGTGTGAAATCAGTTAAAGAATGTGGAAGTAAAGTGAAAAAGGAACAGTATTTTTTGAAGAAGTTATTGTTATCATATGATCACAAATTGGATACTGTTCAGGTTTTCCAAAGAATACAATGACCATCCCATCCACTAAGAGCCTAAATCAAATGAAATTAAACCATACCCTTGTGTGGAAAAGATAGAAACTATACCTGTGTTAAAATGAATCTGTGCTTTCATGAAAGCAGCAATATCAATGTTACTTTGCCTGGAAAGTCTGTTGACCTGGCAGCATCATTTCCAAATTCCTCTTGTAAAAGAAAGGGTCAAAGTTTGCAAGCTAGACTTGTCAGCTGCCAGCAATGTAAATTTTATTTTAGCTGGAATCTGATAATGGACTCATGACGTTCAAGATAACAAAGGCTCCGACTCAAAGCATCAACATCTACTGCTCTTTTAATCTGATTGCAGAGGCCGTGAGAGAGTTCAGAGGACCATGCAATGGGAAGAGTCAGAAGAAAACTACTAATTTGAAATAGCACTTGAGCATTCCCCTGTTGCCATTTTTCCTGACAAGGCTGCCTTTCCCACAAACTAGGGCCCTTTGATCTTTCAAGCCTCAAGTTCAACCTTTAGTCAAATAACAGGTCAAGCAGCACAACCAAGTAGTATGTCTTTCTTGCTGCAAATATGAAGCTTTAGGGCCCAGTAGCTGAGCAACTACAACCTATAGTTTACAAGCCCTGGCATTCATCCTGTGTATTATGTGTTTTATGTATTATTGCTGGTTTTACTAATTGGCTGCATAATATAATTAAGCATTCAACACACAAATGAATGTTAGTTTTGCATCTGATGTGTATGCTTGCCATATTTTAGCTTTTATAGTTTACCAGAGATTAATATATTTTTACTAAGTAGATCATGTGTAGATATCTGCAAGTTATGTTATCTTCAGCTAAATCTTGCTCCCATTTTTGCTATCAACGTGAGCAATTCTTACCATTCCTGAGCTCAATATGAAGCATATGCAGTAACTGATAGTTTTTGTGCTGATTTTAAAGGTGATATTAATTTAAAAAAGCTCTGTGCACTCAGGAGTTTGTATTTTGGACCATTTTGTCACTGGTCTAAGAAAAGGAGTCCCTAATAGTTTGAGGACTGTATTTTAAGTGGTAGAACCCACTTTGTTGCTGCTGTTATTCAACCTGGCATTAATGCCCTTGTCACTTTAAAAAGACACAGGCATAGAAATAAATACATTTCATACATTCTCACTGTTGCTATTCTTACCTTCTGCCTCCACTGATGTTATCATCATGTGAGGTCTAATTTTGTTAGTAATCTCCAAAAGCCCTTGTCATTTTACTGTCTATTATGTGCCAGTCCTACACCTGTGGTGCTATATAAATGCTAATAATACATCAATATGCTCATTCTTTATGAGGTCTGTAGGTGGAATTCCATCTGGTTTGTATATGTCAATTGAGTTGCTGGTGTGAAATGTCATTGCTGTTCAGTATTTGTGATGGCTTATGAGCAGCTGGGAAATGACAGGCAAAAAAATCACAAAACTGGACGTGATTATCATTTGAACAAAGACATACACTCCTGTGTTTGAGACAGTGGCTATGACTGTTCCAGAATACCCAAGTGGTGTAATTAGTCTCTAAAAAGCCTTAGTGAAGTAAATAGGATATTAATCAGTCTTTTCAGCTTTTTCTGATAATTTTCAGATCAACCTAATATGTTTAAGAAAGTTTTGATATTTGGAGTACTGGCATTTCTTTCACAAAATGTATCTACTTTGGACTTTGAGAGTGAGTGGTAGGAACGTGGAACATTCCAGGCTCCCAGAAAAGCTTTTCTGCTTTCAGCTATGTAACTGGTCTTAAATGGGCAAGTCCTCAGTTCCAGAAAGATGAGGCTTAGCTTCTGTATAGCCATGCAGGAACTCACCAGCAGGGAATGACATGCAGGGTTAGGGTACGTTTGTGAAAAAGATATGATGATTCTATGATTCTATTGTTGCCTGTTGCCTAAATGTCAATGGAAACAGACACTCAGAAACAATATTAATGGAGAAAGATAGATGGTATATCTTTAGTGAAAGCTTCCAAGTTTCACACCTGAGGTCTGCGCACACATGACCAGAGGTGTTTCAGTTTTTATAACCTCTCCAGCCATTAGCATATGACATATCTATGACCAATCATGATTCTCATTTCCCCTGGTACCCCATCCATAGAGGCCTTCAGAACTGCCCCTTGGAGAAGCTCCAGGACCTCTAGGCCGCCTTGTTGTCTACAAGCTATCTGCAGGTGGTTCTTCATAAAGACCATGGCCTTGGCAGGGCATGACAAAGCTTAAGAAAATGTTTTAGTAACTTTCCAACACCATCTAAAAATGTGAACAACCCAGGAGAAATCATGTAACCTATATGATTCTAAAAATCTGCAAAACATACACTAAAATCGTTAGGCATCACTGTGAACATATTTTCTGACTATTCTCTGGGCTGAAGTTGTGTCCTTCCCTGTGAGATAATGATGTATTTGACTGAATTAGACTGGGAAAACTTGATCTTAAGAATGTTGTAATCTTAAGTATAAAAAGCTAGAGAATATAGGAAATAATTTTGCAACTTTGCGAGTTGAAAATTGGATGATGTTGGGAAGCATCCTCACCGGGTAATCTAAATTGTATTCTCAGCTGCTTTAAGTATTTATCACTTGACAAGGATTCATCTTACTATGGATTACAAAAGCAAGCAATCCAATGTTTTGTTGGTAAAGAGGAAACTAGTTTTCCCTTAATTTCATCTCTTGGCCACTTCCACTGGAACAGGTTGTGATCAAGCCTAAAACAAATTCAAAACAAGAAAGTTCTGATAATTATTAGAAATTAGTCTTTTAAAAAGTAGTTGTACCTTGCTTGCTGTGCAGCCTAGATATATATTTGTCACAGAGACAAGACAGAAGACACAGGAGCTGTCTTGTGGGGTGAGACTAAGAAACGAGAGTGTTTTGTTGCACACAGAAAATTCTATCAGCATCATCCAGGGACTAAGGCTGGTTAGGCAGCGTGAGAGCTGAGAAACACAGAGGCCAGGGACAGCCCTGGGGCTGCAGGCAGTCAGAGAAGGAGGAGACGGAGGAGGAGGAATGCAGCTGCCTGCCTGCCCTCCTCACAGCCTGCCAAGCTGCTGGCCAGTAATGCCCGTATGGCCAGGAGCAAGACCACCCTCCGCACATGGCTCATCGGTCCTGGGCTGTTTGGCTGTTTCCTGCTGGGCTTTTTTACAGGTGAGTATGGGGACTCAGGGACTCAGCTCCCAGCTTTTGCCCCCTGCACATACTTAAGTGCAACGCCTTTGTTATTAGCTCACCGTCAGAGAGATTATACTGCTTTTTAGGTGCATTATAAAGTACTCCTCCTACTGCTTTTCTAGAAGTTGTTCTCTCTTGAGAAATTTTGGTCTTTAGGGGGTGAGGAATAGAATGACTGTGTGCTTCTGCTCAGGGCAAGGCTTGATGAATTGACGGTTTCCCAAAATGGGCAACCAGGCTTTCAAAGAGGAAAGATTAATAGAAGATTTTGAGACTTCAGTTATTGCAAGATCTCCATATTTTTTTTAAATTTGTATTTCCTGATTTTTAATGAAGATCTATTTAAATGCTCCAATTCAGTTACTATTTTAGAAATTAAGCGTGGAATGTAGAGGAGGAGGAGGAGTTTGACTGACAGCCAAGAGTGGAGTTACTGAAGTTTTTCATCATGCACAATGAACTTTACTAGAACATGAGATTCTTTTCTGAAGTCACTTTCAGCATTCAATTTTAAATCTGAAATTGCATGTTCTTTTTAAAGTTATGTTGTTGCACACACCTAAGACTAAAGCATGAAAGGAAAATCTATGAGAGCTATTAATTATGCAAAACATTAGTTTGACTTAGGAGGTTGCTGAGCTGCAAATTTCTGGTGTTTGTGCTATTCTTACACGTCCCTGAACATCATGTTTTAGCCAAGCTCTAAAACAGGATACTAGGCAAGATGGACCTTTGGTCTGATCCAGTATCAGTTCAGAGTGTTACTTCAATTGCATTTAAGTCTAAGGGATCATAAATATTGTGCATGTGACAGCACATGTATTTTTCTTATAGAAATTTTCACATTTTTGGATTGTCTTGCTATAATATTAAATGATTTTTTGGGTTTTTTTGTTGCTTGTTCTGTTTTTTTTTTCTTAAGACAAGTGCATACAGTTAATATACCTTCTCCTGCAAATACTTATGGTTTCTGAATAAATATTTAACATTTTAAAACTGACTTGGGTTACAGTTAACTTTATTCCTTTAATTATTAAATAGACTAATGCCGCCCTTCCCCATGTCTGTAACTTTTATAAGGCTGGCAAAATGGCTCTTGAGACTGAGACCTTCATTTAAAATATGCTTGCACATGTATTTTAAAATATATGCATAAAATCATTAAGGGAATGTCATCCTGAGTAGCACAAACCTCACACTGCAAACAGTTAATTGAGAATTTAAACTGAAGTTTAAAATTAATGAGAGATGATTCTGCCTTAAAAAGGCAAGTAAAGGGGATTTGCCAGGGATTTAGGATGCACTCTTTTGAATATGTCACTGTCTAGGAAATTTTATCAATTAAGTATATTTTACTTTTTTGCTTGACTTCTCTGAGCTGGCAGCCACTGACAAAGGGTACTGTAAGCCCTGTTTATCCATGTGGTTTTAACTGCCTGATACTTCAGGTTGCTCATAGACTCAACCATGTGAGAACTGGCATTCCTGCTAAGAGGGAAGCTTTTCAAATGTGTTTCAGGATGGTTCACAAAACTGACCGAAAAAACCCCCAACTCTTCAGATGTTGATCAAAATGTGAGACAGAAACTTGTGGCTGAAATGAAAGCAGAGAATATCAAGCAATTCCTTCGGTAAGATGTTTGCATCCCATTTTTTGAACAATTTTGTCAGTCACAAAAGGCAGAAAGTGATAACATCAGCTCTGAGGAAGAGCCACTGGAAGCAGAGGTGTTGATGCTTTGGAAATATTTAATTTGTATGGAATGTCTGAGAGAAGGAGAAGGGAGAGGCTCACAAGTCTTCTCTTCCCCCCACCCCTGGCGCAATTTTTGAAGTTACTTGTTTGGAGCGGTTTTACTGTCAAGTCTACTTCACTCAAGCTACATTACTGCTGGTGCTTACCAGTCTTTTTTATTATGATTTTTCATCTTCTTGATTTAATGAAGTGTGTCTGGCTTTTCTTGCAAGCATCTGAAGCTCTAACATCAGATAACTTTGCTTTCTCTCAGATTGAGATGATTTTACTGTATTTGGCATATGCTGATTGCTATGAATTACATTTGACTGATCATCTGTTCAGTGTCTCCTTAAACTTTCACTTTCAGTAGCTAGTCTAAGTACAAAATTAATATATTAAAATTGATGATACAAATTTGCATGGTACTGAGTTGCTTGTATACTTACAACTGATAATTCCTTTAGTGTGGCCATATTGGATAATGTGCTGCTAATTGCATGTTTGGACTTCCCGTTATACCTGTCTTCTATCCATGGTCAGTGTGAGTGTACAGTTTGTAAAGTCTTGCATGATGTAATTGATAGTGAAAATACTTTTTTGTGTCCTGGTGTATCCATGACCTTCTTTCAAGGCATCTAAAATTCTAAGGATAAAAAAATAAATATCCTTTTCCTTTGCTGTATATTCCACTGAAAAAGAAAAAAAAAACCCCAACACTGTATAATTGTATTTCTATAGAGGAACTAATATATTCACATGAAAAGGAAAGAATATAACCTCTGGTTAGTAAAAAGCTGGTATTCAGCATGTAAGTCAGCAGCTGCATCATGAACATCAAAGGATTACTGACAAGTTTGATTTCTGTACATTTACTCTAAACCCCAAAGGTTTAATTTCTAACATCAATTAGCTTTTTAAGTCTATGGGCTGTCTCTTATTTTGTATTTGTTGTTTTCAGTAGATTGAAGACTTCATGAAAATTATGTTTGAGTGAAAATCTAGGTAACATAGAGATTGAAGAGAGCATGAAATAGCTGTGCAATTATGCTAATGTCTCTTGGCAATAGGATATTAATGGTATCTCATGTGTCTGCTTGTTTTGATGATGGGCCAAGTGCTTCATACTGGTTGAGTTGTTGTTTGGGGGGTTTTTTTGCCTAAATTCAAATAAAATTCAGAAATTGCAGGAAAATTGTATTAATACACTACCCAAAAAGTTTGTCAAAAAGTATAAACAAGTGAACTTGGGAATTTTGATCTATATTCTTAGTTTTTCAGACTACTAAATCTACTTTTATCAAGTGGGGAAAATAAACTGTGAATCTCAGAAAATGCACACTTTGGTCATTGTATTGTAGCTCTGAAAAGCATTCAACTGTTCAGAAGTGAAAAACTGAAACAAAAGCATCACGTGTTGTTCAATTTATTTTTCATGATGGCATATATAATAGTCAGACTACTTAAGGAATTAAAAGGTACTTAAAATACTTGAGCGAATTAAAGTGCAAACAGAGAACAGGCAACAAGTATTGGCAAAGGTTGCTTCCAAATCTGGGTTTCATACCCATACAATTTAAAGAGGTGGAAATACAACATCAGAGAGCTGGGGTCTACTTAGAGAATCTAGATGCATTCAAATCCAGGGGTCAGGTAGATTCATCTGAAAGACCTTAATAGCACAATTGCAATGTTGCTGTGGATGAGAAGTTCTGATGATTGAAAAAGGCCCCACATGGCTGAAAGAGGCTGATACTGTGCTTGTAAGGACAGCCTGGAGGGACTGCGGGTTGGGCAGTTTCAGTTCCTGGAAGGGTGACCAAACATCCTTCTGGAATCTGTTTCCAAACACATGACGGATAGAAATACAGTTAGGAACAGTAACACCCCAGTTTCAGAGCCCCATGTTTAACTGGTAATATTACTTATATTTAAGGCTTCAAAAGAATCAAACTTTTAAAAAGTCTTTAGTTTGTTATTACCTCGAATTCACATGCAGAGAAAATAGTGCCATGCTTTCTCTAAGAGAATATCTTTCAATTTAATGGAAGAATAAACATTTTGGCAAAAGGTTTTACATATAACCAAGACAGAAGTATTTCAACAAAACACTCAGCAGAAAGACCAAATTCAGAAAAGCACCCACCACAAAACAATCAGAGCACCAGTTCAGTAAAACACAACCATCCTAGCTGCAGCAGCCAGGACCAGTTTATCACTTTGTGGGTGTAACCAAAACTGTGTATTCTACACCCCCTCTGTCATTTTCTGATGCATTTTTAATAATGGATTTTTTACAGCAGCTGACCAAGGCACACCTGACACCTCAGGCTACAAGTTGTGTGTTAAAGAACCTGAAAGACACAGGAATGTTTCTGTCATCACACCAATGACTCAACCATGATAACTCCTCTCTGGGGAGGCATTAGCACTTTTACACCCAGCCTGATGGTCATGTCTGCTAATGGGCCATGTGGGACTGGAACAATAGGCAGCTGCAACAACCTAGACCATCAAAGATTCCAGCAATGTCCCATGACTCACAGAGTTAAATCACCTCCTGTGAAATTCCCCTCACTGTGGAGGTACTGGGCATTCCCAGCTGAACCCGAGCATACAAAATCTTTGGGGTTTGGGACTTCTGGTACCTCTTATGGAATCCAGAGGAGGACCAGAACCTCAACAGGACTGCAACTGCCACTCTCGACAAGACTGTGGCCATTACTTTGACAGAACTGTGACCATCATCCTCACCAACAGATTTCCTTTTCTTTCACTTTACACTCAGAGGGACTACATGGTGCTCAGCACAGAGGCTTATTAGGACATTAGGACACATTATGCCAATAGCGTACAAATCCATCAGCAGATACCAGAATGATCTGGAAGGCTTCTTTCTGAATATGTATCTTTCCTGTATTTATTTCTGCTCCTTGCATACTGCTCATACTCTTTTGCTGAATGTCTTCAACACTGATTTTCATTGTTTGTGTGTAGATGTGGCTAATCCTGCCATGCAAAGAGAAGTTCAACTGACTTAAGTTAAGGCCTCAGGAAAGATCCTCTGCTCTGACTAAATTTTGTGCATGTCCTGATGCAGACTCTGATAGACAATCATGTTATACAGCTCAAACCTTACCTGTAAGACCTTGCTGTCCATGCATTGTAGCTTGAGGGTTAG
This sequence comes from Sakesphorus luctuosus, assembly GCA_013396695.1. Taxonomy (NCBI): domain Eukaryota; kingdom Metazoa; phylum Chordata; class Aves; order Passeriformes; family Thamnophilidae; genus Sakesphorus; species Sakesphorus luctuosus. The sequence continues at coordinate 44,657 of VWZD01011923.1, forward strand.
CTTTATATGCACCCAGTCCGCTATTTTGTGTCTCAATTTGCTGCACACTAGTGGTGTTCTGTTTTATTCTAGCTCATTTACCAAGTTGCCTCATCTTGCGGGAACTGAACAGAATCTTCTTCTTGCCAAACAAATTCAAGGCCAGTGGAAGGAATTTGGATTGGATTCAGCAGAGCTTGTTCGTTATGATGTGCTTCTTTCATACCCAAATGAAAAGCAGCCAAACTACATCTCAGTAATTGATGATCAAGGGAATGAGGTGATCTTTTTAATGACAAAACTATATTTATGTAAGACTTCTTTAAAAAAAACTGTCTTCCTCTCTTTTCCCTCCTATTCAGCTCAGCAACTGCTTTATAATACAACAAAAAATCTAGTGCAAAGGGAACTTATATTTAGAAATGGTTTTCCAGGCTATGCAGTAGCACAGCAGAGTGGCTGAAATCTCATTGCCTCATAGAGAAGAGCAAGGATATGTGGAGAGCCTGCAATTAACACTAGTAGACCATAAGGTGTTAGAAAAGTTCAGTTTAAGGATACATCTAAGCCAACATTGCATTTTCATAAACAGCCTTAAATAGATGTACAGGACTGCTTAAAAGAGGCATACAGTTCTTCTAGTGTACAGCCGTTTTCAGTTCATGGGTTTTCTGAATGTGCTGCAAGCAATTAGTCTCTTGAAGAATCCTCGTTAGACCTCTTTTCCAAGTGTTTATTCAGGCGGAGACCCTCATTAGATCTCTCTTCCAAATACCAAACCCTGCTTGAGCACCTGAACAGTTTTTGCTTCCACAACATGCTGAGGTAAGGAATTGCAGAGATACTATTGATTGTATGAAGAACTGCAGTGTTTCCCTTGCTCTGAACCTGACCCCACCAGCTTCCTATGGTGTCTCCTAAGTTAGCATTGGAAGCCTCAATGAACTAGTCAGTCTTTAGAATGAAGAGCTATGGTAGAAACAAAAGAATATGTCCTAAGGATGACCTAAGTTTAGAAGTGATATAATGAAGAAATTTTTCCAGAAACTCTATAATTTCACGAGGTAACAAAAAGTGGACATGACCTTTAGGCAACATGAGTGTTACAATAGATGGTGATAAAAGGCAGCACATTTAGCTGCAGCATAACTAGCAAATAGATGAAGAGAATAATAATAATGTTATAGGTCTGAGTAACCACAAAAATACCTGGGATGGCACTGACAACATAGATGTCTTAATTGCCACCGCCTCTTGGCAATTTTCATCTACTTCTTTGCTTAGATTCAGGCAGTGACTGATAAGCATCTTCTGACAAGTGTTCTATCTCCTTGCATTCATATCTGCATTCTGTTAGAAAAGTTCAGCTCTTGATCTTTAGCTGTCTTTTTGTTTGAAATTACACATGCTAGTTAGAACTGTACTTTTTGCTAGCAATTTATGGAAACTAGCATATAGTTTGCACACTCAGTGTTTGTTTAGTGTGTGAATTAGTGCCTGGAGTGTTTGACAGAAGACTTCTGTTATTTATTGGTAGATTTTCAATACGTCGCTGTTTGAACCACCTCCACAGGGGTATGAAAATGTTACTGATATACTACCACCATATAATGCTTATTCAGCACAAGGAGTGCCAGAGGTAAGGAAAAATGTAAGAATATGTATTATGTAAGAGTATGTACTATGTAAGAGTGCTATTAGCTGAAGCCATATTTTGTGAATGTTCCTATCCCTACCTTGCTGGGATAGGTTGCTCCAGCTTCTCCAAATATCTGTTGTAGGGGTCTTAACTAACCATTTGTGTTAATTAAGGAATACTTAAACTCAGCTAGACCATATATGTGCAAAGGTTAGAAGTTTTTGTGACCAAAAATCCTTTCTCAAATGGCTAGAACTCTGAATCCCATAATAGGTGAAAAATTCTTATCTTGATGAAAATTTTGGATACATCTCAGATTGCTCCACATTATGCAATCATATGGAGAGGACTTGCTTAGTGCACAAATAGAAATAACAATATATAAATCAAGTTGGAAGATATTTTGGATTAAATGAATGCCTTCAAAGGCCACAGAAGTCCATCAGTTAATCAGCTAATTCATTATGGAACAGGTCAGGACAACATTTCATTGCATAAATTAATGAAATTATGTAATAGTGAGTGTTTGTGTATGCAAGGTTTTCCACTATTTTGTCATGGCTGGACAAGTTTGTCAATTTAGCAAAGTATCTTGGTTTATTTTCTAGACTCAGATTTCAGTGCTATTAAGTGCAGAAAAATATACAAAGGTCAGCAGTTTGAGCCAAAGCTTCCTATAGAATATTGTGGATATCTTTCCTATTTTTTTATGGGCACTGGATCCCATTTATAGAAATGCAAACCCCACCCCCCCCATAACTATATTGTACATAATGAATGGAACAGTGTATTTCTGACAATGGGTATTTTGTCTGTCGATTGACCTGTTACCATGACACTGCTTTGCTTTTCTGTGCAGGCAGATCTGGTATATGTGAATTATGGCCGTACAGAAGATTTTTTTAAATTGGAGCGTGAAATGGGAATTAACTGTACAGGAAAGATTGTCATTGCCAGATATGGGAAGATTTTCAGAGGAAACAAAGTAAGGGTTGTGTTTTAATTTTTCTTCTGTGGGTCAGACACTGTTCGTGGCAGAGCGGAAAGGGAGTTAGTGAGGGATCTAAGTTGGAACACATGAGAAGAAGGAAGCCTGCAATGTACCCATTTTGACTGCTGTGTAAGAATAACTTCCAAACAATAAAGCCAGATGAATGTATCAAACTCCTGAGACTAAGATGACTGCAAACCCTCTAGGCAGTTCTTGCAAGAGAGTAGTTTAGGGAACTGAGTAGTTTGTAGAGCCAAGACTTTTGACACTTTTCATTCATAGAACTGCAGTATTTTGAAATAGTAATTATTTGGCAAAGAGTCTGATGCACAGAGACTGAATAATTATCTCTCTGACAACACTGGCAAAACTGGTGATAGTGGGGCAGTGGTGATAGTGGTCAGTTTTTGTGCCTCAGTTTTATGTCCTGTGCTATATTTCAGGACATAAAATAGCTTTGAGCTAAGACTAAGGGTATGACAGAAATAATGAACATGTTGTGTTTCACTGTGGTTTGTTCTTTTGCTGGATCTGGGGTAATTTTCACTTCTGCACATACAAAACTTCTAAAACTATGTCTGCATGAAAGCAAATTCCTGCATTCAGATTTATCACTGCATTAACAAAAACAACAACAAAAGGCATTTCTAAAAAGCAAATACTTTCACAGGTTAAAAATGCCATATTAGCAGGAGCCCAAGGGATCATACTTTATTCAGACCCTGCTGACTACTGTGCCCCAGGAGTAGATACTTATCCAGGAGGCTGGAACCTTCCAGGTGGAGGAGTCCAGCGTGGGAATGTATTAAACCTGAATGGAGCTGGAGACCCTCTAACACCAGGTTATCCTGCCAAAGGTGAGTGAAAGTTCTGTAACCTGGGCCATCAAGTACTTTATAAACTGGTGCTGAAAGTGTGGCACTTGAAATTATTTATTTTCAGTAGAGATGAAGAGAAAAAAGGTGCTGGACATAATTTCTGGCATTAGTTGATCTTCCTATTGCAGACTAAGTTCTACCTTTATGCCACTCCAGGTGGTTGTTTTTAACTTAGGCAGGGAAAGTTTTTAGGAAAGTCTGTCTGTCTGATCCCAGCCTTATAACTCTTAGAAAAGCAGGATGTGCAGGTTTACAGACTGTGAAGCAGCAGAAAATGACTGAGAATTTCTAGCCATTTTTAAATATCTGTGTTTCTCAAGAGGACCAGTTTAAACTAGATTATACTCTACCATCAAAGGGGACTAATAGGTTTGCTTGAAGGTATGTTTCCTTGCTGATCATAAATTCCAAGCAGAAAAGCAGTTTAAAATCCTCTTTACGGTGAGTTAAATTCCTGCAGTAAAACCAGCAGTAGCCTGGAGTCTCTCAGATGCTGGTACCATGCTCTTGTCTTGTCCTTCTTGGCATCCTAAACTGAGTCTGAACTAAGATGCCTACCAGTGCTGTCTGCTGATGGGGTTGCTATAGAGTGGTGCTTCTGGAAAGCTCCTGGGCTTGTGTGACCATTGTTGGGGGCATAAGACAATCTGCTGAAAAAAACAGCAGATTGTGTACGTCTGTCCCACCAGACTCAGAGAGGCATTTCCTGTCTTCAGCATAGGTAAATGAATCTGTGGATGCTTCTGCAGCTTGCCAATCAGCTGCATGGGTGCTGTCTTCACCTCACACACTGATCTGGTTTTTCCACAGCAAGATTTGAGGGGATATAATAATATGAATGGACAGCAAATCTAACCTTGCATCAAATGTGGGGACTTCTTTTGAGCAATTGTACAGATACATTACTAGGTTTGTGGTTCTGTCATTGCAGTTTGGTTTCCTAGAAGCAAGGTCTGAGAAATGATGTGAGAATTAAAAAGGATGATGGATGCTTGTGGCTATTGTGTGGCTGCACTGTTCAAAAGTGTTTCCAGTTTGGTAAAAGCTGCTAAGAGCAATATGAACTTGACATTTTGTTCTGTTTTCTCAGAGTACATTTTCAGATATAAAGTTAATGAAGGTGTAGGAATTCCCAAAATCCCAGTTCACCCCATCGGATATCATGATGCAGAAATATTATTGAGGTGAGTATACATCAGTTCTCCTCATTCAGGAATCAATACTGACAAAAGCCCAGACAAATTTTTTATACTAAGATGGTAAAATCTATGCTGTTATTTGCATTTACTACTCTTTTGTAGTAAATGTGTGCTTCTGAAAATGTGGAAAATTCAAAGCAACCTGTTTCTGCAATAATGCTTTCAAGAATTTTGTAAACCCACCTTGGTTCTGCTGCAATAATTATGAAGAGAATTTATGGTTCTAGCCTACTGGTCAACGGCATTTGTCTTGGTGTTTACTTCACAGTGCAATGGGAGGACCTGCAGCTCCAGACAGCAGCTGGAAGGGAAGTCTCAATGTGTCATATAACATAGGACCAGGATTTGCAGGCAACTTTTCTAGAAGGTGTGTTTTAACACTTGCCCATTTATACAATATTGGAAAAAAAAATCCCAAAAGACTGTGAAACAATACATCTAGAGATATTCTGGAGAAATTTACTTCCTTCTGATTGGGCTACACTTGATGATAATTTTTAGAATTTGAAATTAAATTAGATAATAAATGATAATAAATTAGCAGACCAAGACACATGACAATGGCATTTGGCAATAAATTGCAATAAAGCTTAAGACCACTTTTCTATGAATTTTCCACATAAAAATCATTTCAGTTTATTTTACATGAGGTTTCAATCTACAAGGACTAGTAGTGGACCACAATGAACAGTGTGTAAAAACAGTGTATCAGTATCACTATTCCATCTCCTGAAAAAAAAAGTCTGAAAATATAATATCTCAATATATAATTTTATAGAGACTTCATTTATCATTCTTCTTTTCTGTTCTGCTTTAACACCAACTTAAAATGAATAAAGTAGGAATAAATAAATAATGAAGCATATTTGACATAATTATGTGCTGTTTGAAATATCTTGAGGAGCAACAGTGAGAAAACAATGTGATTCATCCACAAAACTCATACATATGAAATGTTTTTGTAATGCACCTTTTAACATCTTTCTACTTGGAAGGATCATATTTTTAGTAAATATGAGCTAATCCTACGCATACTTCTTTCTCAGAGCAGCTCCATATCAAAATGAACCTTTTGAGTCTAGGAGAAAGTCACTTGCACATGGAAAGTGTGCAAGTATATGCACGTTCAGGCAGTAGTGTCAGTTATTTTCTGGGCAAAGATCCAGTGGCTGTCCTGAAGTAAGTTTTGATTTTGACAGCTATGCAGATTTGCTGCTGAAAAGAGCTTCAAATGTGAAACTCTGGAGGTTTTGCCAGACCCAAAAAATGCATTGTTTGGTGCTTTGTTTCTTCTACAGGTTAAGAGGGCTGAATACTACGTTATTTTTATCTCTCTTAATAACTAGATTTCCTTTGTTTTTATAAAATTTCACAAGTGGATTTTACTGGGGAGGCAAGGATGAAGGTGTTGACTGTACAGGCAGGGAAAAAGTAAATCATACTTCTAGTGGAAGGTTCCCTGCCTCTAGTGGAAGCTTCTCTGCCCATGGCTGGCAGGTTGGAACTAGATGATCTTTAAGGTCCCTGCCAACCCAAACCATTCTATGATTCTGTGACTGACAAATCTTGATCAGAGAGATTTCAATTTATTCCTGGATGAATATTCCTAATGACCTTTTCTCCACATTCCGGCTTATTAATGGAATTGTGCCAGAAAACCAAAGTGTATTCTATATAAAAATATGTATATCCACAACTAAAATTTTTGTCAAAATATGAATGTATTTTTAAATACTGTGCGTGCATTTCAGTTTACTCTTCTAGTACACAATTATCTGATTGATTCCTATAAATAAAAATTCAATATATTCTCTAAATGTTTGCAAATTTATAGATTGTCCCACCTCATAGGGTTGCTTCTAAAGCATCTTGCTGTCACCAGGTTAAGTTGAAATGAAAAATGGGACACTGAGACAGATGAACACATTTTAGATCAGTGCTGAACACACAAAGCAGAACAGAAGCACCAATTCTCTGGTCTATATGTTAGGACTGGCTTTTTATTGGCTTCTCAGTCAGAAATGGTCACTCCATACTGCCTTTCATTTCAGAAAAGTCAGAATGCATGTTCATACAAGCAATAAAATAACACGAATTTACAATGTCATTGGCATCCTCAGAGGAGCCGTGGAACCAGGTGAGCATCAGGTGCTTGATGATTTTAATTCCTTCTTTATTTTATTTTGTATTTGATGAAATTGTTCTCATGTTGTAAGGAACTTAAAGTTTTTTAGATAGCTAGATAGTATGAAGTCTGAGTAATCCTTAATAGTTGTTCTGTCCCTCCCATTACACTTTTCATTGTCATTCCCAAGAATATATTTGAATGAGGGTGCTAAAATGATAGATGTCAGAGAATGTTTCTTATAATACCTGTCATTTTGCAGTAGGTTTCCCCTTACATCATTTCTACATTTTAACTTTGGAAAAATTTACACAAGGCAGAGTACAGAAAACTAGCAATGATTTGGGACCTCAAGATTCTACTATTGATACTTAGTAGCAGGTCATATACATGAAAGACCTTTAGGTGGAAAAGTAGCTATTAAATGTTTCTTGTCCTTAGTTATATATTTCAGTAGATTAAGTGAATAGATGCACTTAACAGAGATGCAATTGAAGGAAATACCAAAGATAACCCAAATGAATTATTAATTATGAACTGATATTGTATGTTTGTTTCCAGACAGATATATTATTTTAGGTGGTCATAGAGACTCTTGGGTATTTGGTGGTATCGATCCAACTACGGGTGCAGCTGTTCTGCAAGAGATTGCAAGGAGTTTTGGTAAAATGAAGATGGAAGGTAACAATTGTTACAGACTTAAAATGATGGATATGGAAATCAGCAGCTTTGAGGAACAGTGTTGCCATAAGCTGTTGTGGTTATCTAACTTCACTTCTACAAAATGTTTTATTCCTAATTATGAAAGATGCAAATTCACTGAAGAGATGCATATGTATCATTGCATCTTAGTTGGCTGAATTTGTTCCCTCACCAATGTAATAGCACTCTCTTAGCTGTGTAGAATAAAAATATTACGTTAAGAAGAAATACCTCTACAGTAATATGTTCCTCTAAGGAGTTTAGAGAGGATTTTTTTACTGTTATGTCAGTTAAGTGGTATTTTTAAAGCAATTTCAATTAGCTGTGGCGATCTTTTACTAGACTTTCAAACTTGAAGTTGAATTTTCAAGTTTAACTATGTGATTGCAGGTTGGAGACTGAAGCGAACTATTATTTTTGCTAGCTGGGATGCAGAAGAATTTGGATTATTGGGTTCCACAGAGTGGGCTGAGGTAAATAAAAAATAGTGTAAAGTAAAGCTAAACTTGAAAGGGTGTTACAGGGAGCTGCACTACCCAGCATCTATTCCTAGACAGCAATCAACTGCTTCATGGTAAAATTGGAGCAAAACAGGCTCCTTTGGGTGCTGCTAATTTATATAAATTACCTACTTACCTTCTTACAACATAAGTGCACTAACTCTTCCAAGATTTAAAAGTCTACTTGGATTCAATTCTCTGTGTTGTCTATGTGGAAATCTATACCTTCATTTAACAGAATGACAGCATTTTATACAACCCAAATTGGTCTGTTGTGTAACTCACCATTTGAGAAATTCCTTAGTTCCTTAACTTAAGTCCAGATCATGAAACTGTGATCCATAAGCACACCAAGCTCTTTGTATGGAAATCAGTCCTTCTGGGCAAATAAAAGGTTAGATAATCTATAAGTGAATAGTTGTAAACTCCTACTAATTCTAGCATTGTAGAGTCTCAGGGACAGGATGCTCTATTAATTATGTAGGGGGATCCCTGGCTATATTCCTGCCTTATAGGAGGATGTTGGGAAATTCAGCGTGAGATTCTGACTATTTTTCTATTTCTTTTCATGTTGGGCATGTTAAATTCCTAACTTTGTAAGAGAATTTGTTCAACCCTAGTAAGAAATGTAGGTCTTCCAAAGGTTGTCATTGCTTTGTCTGTAAAATCCAAATCAGAAATAGAGCAGGCAGAAAATTGCCTGATAAAACATATTTCTGCTGAACTATGTCCATTTATTAGTACTGAACAGTTTAACAGAAGTGTGTTGTCTTGTTCTTCTGTTAGAATTTTATTTACAAGGTAATATTTTGATATGTAACTAGAGCTTTCAAAATCTATAAAATAAAATATTTTAATATTTTTTGTTTAATTAAATGTCATGTATTTCAATAAACTCCAAAATTATATAGCAAAATGACATGTGTCAGAGGAGGGAACAAACCCAGAAATATGCTCCCAAACACCAAAGGGATTT
>VWZD01011923.1:54865-73820 GCA_013396695.1 Sakesphorus luctuosus
AGCAGGCAGAACTTACTTTTTGTGGATATTTTCCACAACAAATTAAGTCCCAGAAAGAAGAAGTGAATTTCATATGCCCAGGTCATTTACCCCTCCTCAAACAATATAATTAGTAAGGTCCATAGTAGTACTTATCCTGACTGAGTTGTTAGAGGCAATGCTGTAAAAAACAGCTCACTTAACATGCTTTTGACTAAATATCACTAATTGAAAGTAACAATTACACATTTGGAACTCCAGGAAAATGCCAAAATCCTTCAGGAACGGGCAGTTGCTTACATCAACACAGATTCTTCTATAGAAGGTAGGTCTTTTATTTTAAACTTACCTTACGCCCCAAGTGTGATTTTTAATAGTTTGTGTATTATTTATTGCATCCAGAGCTGGAAAACTGAATATAGGTATTGTGATACTCCATTTAAGAGTAGGAAATACAGAATTAAGTGGAGAGAGAGAACAATGTAAATTCTCATGTTGCTTTCTTTTGCAAATAGTGCAATCCATGAGCTTCAGGCCATGTCTGGAGTCTAGAATGTCTCCTCTGGAGGTGTGTAGTATTCTGTGTTAATTAACTGAGTGTTCTGTATGTTAAACACTCTCTTAACTGTGCTAGCTTTAACTTGCAATTGAAGTTTTGATATATGACAGTCTGCTTCTTGTTCTGTTCACAGCTCCAGCTCCTTTCCCTGTGGAATTATAATATTTTTCAGACACTAATTTATTATTTTTGTAAGACAATTTGTGTCAAGACCTTGGGCTTACATTTTGTAAGGGTAGGAGACAATTTGGTGCTTTTGGCCAGTGTGGTCACCTCTGTTCACTGCTATGAGCAGGGAGTTACATATGTACTATAGCAGGGCTGTTAGAAAAATAATCACTGAAGAGTGTTCCACAAAAAGCCTTATCCACAATTATCCAGTTTATTGTGTCCTTCAGATTATGAGAAGAACCTCTCATTCAGTAGTGCTATTTAGAAACTGGCCTTTTTCAGGGTGGAGCTCTACACTATGACCTAAATCCCAAAATCCTTCTTAAATTATACTGAGTTTTATTATAGACTGAGCTTTATTACAGAAAATAATATTGTTGTCTATGCTGAAAGAATAGTCAGAAGAGCCCTGTGAAGCTGCTCTGTCATAACCTCAGTTATTCAAGGCATTACTCTTCCCATGTCAAACCCAACTTATTTGGTCTTCCTGTGTGTGAATAAAATGGGTATCAACAGGCATATTTAAGAACTCTTTTTATTCCTGTCAGCTGAAAATTTTGTCTGTGATAAAAGGAGTGGAAAGAAAGAAAAGGCAAACTCAGTTTCTAAATGCTCAGTTGGAGCTGGGGAATAGGGAGGGTTAGAGCTGTTCCTTCATTTATGCAGCCTACTTGCTGTGTAAAAAGTAGAGCAGAATTTCACACCTAGAAGATCTCACGAACGAAATAATAGCTTTACAACTGCTTCAAATTCTCAGCATGGATCGTAACACATATTTTTTAGTTGGTTTGCAGCCAACATGCTGCTGCCTTAACAATTTTCTTCTAAATCATGATTATTCAAACTTGTCTATTGCTTTATGCATTAAAGAAAATGTGAAAAGTAAAACAACTGGAAAAGAAATATGTAATAAGGAAAAGAACACCATGTTAAGTGCACTGGTTTAAGTATCTTGGACATCTTTCACCTGACTGAGGAGTAAAATGCCCTGTAGGCTCATAGCATCCAAGTACTCTGAAGATTATTTTGTTTATCAACATATGTTTTGCACGGCACTTATACCACACTTTGGACAGCAAACTATTTCTATTTATTGTCTTATAGCAATGAACAGAAGCAAAGGGGTTCATAATTTTGACCATGTTTGTAACTTTAATTTCCAGTTCTCAAATACAGATTTTCCTTGGAAACATCATTAGCATTATGTAGTATTTTTTCCATCATTGTGGACTTTTTTGTAATTGTCAGTCTAGTCCTAGAATACGATATGTGAGTACACACTGTGTAATGGGTGATCCAAAAGTCTAAAGACATATCAAAATCTGATAACTATTAACTGATAACTAATATCTAATGACACCAATAACCTAATAACTGTTATCTGAGAGCTCGTGGGTTTTTTTAGGTTGCAGCCTCTTCACCCTTCTTCCTCTCTTTGTTGTTGTTGTCTGTATTTAAGGGCAGAGGTGTTTGCTCTACAGAGAAGATTGCTCTACATTCCTGCCCATCCCAAAAATGGCCATAGTTTCTTGTTGATGGGGCTCTTGCTCCTGTAGCTGAGAATTTGGCTATGAGATTCTTATCCAGCTCAGCACAGCCTGCAGGCGGCATGGAAGCCTCATGGGTGTAAAGGGTAGGAGAAGTTTAGTAGACAGCAGATGAAACCATTGTTCTGCATCTTTTTTGCTTGCTGTTTGAGTGAGACTTCGTTCTGAAACATAAAATACCAGATATCTTGCAAGTCTCTTATTTAGAAGATGACTTGTCTTCTAGATACAGTCTGCAAAAGCATTGAAAAAGTAGTCTCTATGGTAAGAAAAGTAGCTTCAGTGAAATATTTCTTAAAACATCATGCAGGGAATATGTCTTTCCTCTTACACGCTTCCTGAAGGCCTTTCCTCCTGCACACTTCCTATAAACACTAACTTTATTTTTAACATCTTATTTCTTGCCTTCTGTTTAACACAAGCTTTAGGAAGCATATGAGTGACAAGGGCTTGTGGCTAATGAGGGATAGTTAGGCCTGTTTTAGAACTATGGGAAGGCTTAATTACATTACTGTGTACGTACTATAACCAATCCATCATTGTCATGTAGTGCCAGCAGCTTATACAGTGTGACCAAGTAGTCTATTTCTGTATATATATTCCGAGGCAAGATCTAAATTCTTGCCTTGGAGTCAAGAAGTTTATCTAAGTAGGTACAGCAGGGTTTAATCCATTAAGAAGATAATGCCACTTGTACATGAAGGGGAAATTTCCATGTCTTTGTTTTATTTCCAGGTAACTACACATTAAGAGTTGACTGCACCCCTCTTCTCCACAAACTGGTGTATAATCTGACAAAAGAGGTACAGAATCAGAGTGTCTACTATTTCTGGATTTATTTTATTGCTGTGCTGTAAGAATCTCCATCCCATCAAAATCAATTGCAAAAGATCCCATCAGCAGTACACAGTCCATGCTCACAGTTCCTCACTATTCTTAAAGGCTGAAATGTGTCACTGACATAAGTGGAATCTTATTTTCAATATATAGTAAAAAAAACCCCAACAAAATAAAACCAAGATGCTAAAACACTTGAACAATTCTCTAAAGTGGTAAGCACTGAAGGAAATAATTTTCACATTGGTTAGCAATCATTTTTTCTCTGCCTGTTCTCCCAAATCTCCTTTGTATCTCACTGAGGCCCTGAAATATGTAATATATATTGAAGGATTGAGAAGGTTTTGTAACAGGCCACATGTATAGATTTGCATAATTGCAAGTGATCTAACCATGTCTCCTTTACTTTCACCTCTCAGGATAAATTATCATAAGGCTGAAAGATTTTGATCCATTAAAGCATGGAACTTCAATTGGCCATCTGAGTAGTTAACTAGATTAGGCACCTAGCATGAGCCATTGCCACTGTCCTCAGATCTGGATTCATCTCAGTTAACAGAACACATCTCTGACTGACTTAAGAAATATAGGCTCCGTTTAAAGGCACTGGGGAGAGAGAAATAGGTGCCTTTAAGATGAGCTTCATTGGACAAAATGTGGCTGTCCATTTTTATATGTAGCGAACTCAAACTATTTTTCCCCCTGATATTAAGGGAACTCAGGTGACTTAGTCCAGTGTAAAAATCTGCATCCGATGGTACCTGGTAGGATGACTTCAGCTGCCAGTCTCCCATCCCACTAGATGCACTCATCCTGAATTATTTTCAAAAACAGTACACTTTTAACACCTGAAATGTCATGGTTTGGATCTGGAGAGGTTTATCTATGCTATTCCCATGAGTTTCCTTTCTTTTTCTACATTTTATTTTCTTATGAATTCTTTCTATCTTAATCTTTTTGTTCACCCTTGCTGGGGAAGAAGCTGTGCTTATCCAAACATTAGCTCTGACACTTTGCACACTGAAGAGCATTCTTTTTTGTATAAAAAAATTTCCATGTCCTTAGTGCTGCAGGGCCCTGGATAAAATAATTTACTTTCTGTCTGCAGCAAGCCACTTATCCAGGAAGACATTTTTCTGCAAAAGATAAAGTTAAAAAAGTACTCCGGGCTAAAAATAGTACCTCACCCTTGATCTTAAGCCAACTATTCAACTATTTCTGGGCTGAGCAGAAAACTTCCATTAAAGTACCATGCAAAGTACTTGAGACTGACTTAAAAAAATGAATTCCTATTCAGTGTTAATTTTTAACAGCAGAAGCTTGATGTAAACAGTAGGAAACCTGGCAACTTCACACCTGACTATGCAAGTCCAAAGGAAAGGTATTTCTGTTCAAATTAAACAGTCCAAAATCAAAAGTTCCCTTTGTTCTTCTTGTGAGGCAATTTTGTCCAAAAAGAAATGTAGGGTACATGTGAAGTGTTATCTTTCAAGAAGTTCTGCATTTAAGTGTGTACAGGTGGTACATATAGCTGTTGCCTATAATTTTTGGCCCTGCTCCACTGCTAGGGTTTAGATATTTGGTTTTCACCACACAGTGTCTGCAATATCTCAGCTCCAATTCCCCTGTTCTAATCACCAATGCTTCATTTATACTTAAAGAATTCTGCATCTTTCTTCAGGCAGCAGCAAGCCTAAGCTGATTCTAGATTTGGATCTAAATCAGGGCAAATAGTATGTTTTACTGTGCTCTCAGTGTTGCATGAAAAAGCTGGCCAATGGTTTTTACACCACCAGAGGTGTCAGAATAACTTCTTTCCCAGAGCATGCTCCCATATGTCAGAGTTCAGCTTGCACTTATTAACGTGCCATTTTCACTTTAGCCCTAGGACTTGACCAAAGTGCTCTGAAAATGACAGAAACCAAGCAGTTATTTCACAAAGTTGTAATTTTTCTGCTAGCTACTGATAAAATCTCTGAGGTCAGAGCTCTTTGGACTTTCAAGTTGTAGTCCACATATTTTTCAATGCAGAATTTAAGTCTCAACAATATGGTGGGACCGTGTATCTAGACATGAAAACTTATGCTTTGTATTTTGGAAAAAAAATCCCAATCCTCTACACATCACAACCAATCTTGTATTTAAAAGACCATGACTATTAGAGGCTGTTTTAAGTGTAGATGGAGGCCAATGCTGGGGTCTTGATTTAGATTTACCTCTGCCACAGATTTTCTAAGAGCTTTGATCAATTGATTTATACTCTTTCATAGTTTTCCTGGCAGTATGATGACTGCACTAATACTACCTTTTCCATCCTGGTTACAGAGCTTTTTGGTTTTTTTAAGGTAAGGGTGAGACCTGCATTTGTCCATACAATGTCTTGCCAATGATTTTCCAGTCTTGGTTGAGTCTCCTTGGCACTGCTGTAATATGACTGGTTTGGACCCTTCCTTCTAGCACAGTTCTTTGTAGCTTTCCTATAGGAAAAGCAGTCAGATTTTAGGTTTAGCCTTGTTGAAAGAATTTTGCTCCTATGTGGGACAAATCTCCACTGGGCTATGGCTGTCATCTTCCCTTGCCTGCTGAAAGCAAAGCTGTTGGGGCATCCTGGCTGCTGGGAGAGCCCCATGGTATTACACATGCTGCTGCGTGTGCACATACGCAGTGCTTTAAGGCAGTAAGAAGTCATAGAAAGCCCTAGAATCCACTTCTCCCAGTAGCAGATGAGCTCCAGCTAGTATCCTTAAGCCTTTCACCTTACCTTTTCTGCTGTCTGTGGTTAGTTCCAAGAGACAATGAGATGCTTTTTTTGGTTGGGATCCACAAATGTGTGCCACAAATGTAAACAGTATACATGAACTTCCCGCTGTGCCTCACCTAAAAAAAAAAAAAATCCACTGCACAGGCTTGAAGGGCACACCCACGTGGGGAGTGCACTTCCCAAATCTTCGTTCGCGAAGATTGGCCATTATATATATACATGAACTTCCCTGCACGCAGCAATTCTGTTGGCTAAGAACGATGCAGATGGCCATAAAGGGCTGCTGTGATAATGAATTGAGTTAGTGGTACTTCCAATGAGATTATAATGTTTTCCTCTCCAGATTTTAAGCCCTGATGAAGGTTATGAAAATAAGTCTCTTTATGAGAGCTGGCTTGAGAAAGATCCTGGAACTGAAAATAATAGCTATCCAAGGTAAGATTTTAATATGTGGGGGTTTTCCCCTCCCAGTATTTTCATCATATCATAGCATGGCTACTCTCCAGAATTTTTCTGAGATGTGCTATTTATGACAGCAATACAAAACCTTTTAGCACAAGGTGACTTTTTAGCAATATATTTTATAGTAAAATAAAATAAAATTTTATATTTCTTTAATGATGGTGACATTATGCTTGCTGTAAAATGAAATCTCACACTTTTTAAAGGCCTTTTTATTAGTAGAAAAGCAATTTGGAAAGCAATCAAAAGAAAAGCAGGGTGGAGAAAGAGCTCAAAACATAGTTTAGTCACCAACTAGATGAGATAAAATCAAATTGTTAGGATAAGCAAATGCTCAGTTGAAAGAATCTGCCTAGAGCAGTAATTAAAATGCAGCAATTAAAAAACTTGCAATAATTATTCTCTGTTTATACAATGGATGTAAATGTATTACGTTACAAATCTATATATTAGGGTATTAAAAATTCATATTTCAAGGTATTAAAACTCCAAAACACTCTTTCAGCCTGTGACTCAGAGGGCTAAATCTCATTCACATGTGGCATTACTCATGTAAGGTAAACAGAACTGACCCTTTGTGCGATTTGACTAAAATGTTCTGCCTCTTTCTGGCCCTGTTAAGATGAGTTTCTGGATTCATGAAGCTCACTGAGATTTCTTCCTTTTGACAAAGCTACCAGATCTGATCTTTCACAGTTGATACAAATAGTTTCTTGCAGAAATTTATACTAACAGGAGAACTTCAGCCAGAAGAGAAGAAACTTCTTTCTTTTTTTAGCTGAGAAACAGCAATTATTCACCAGGGTAGACATCGAAACCTAAAACTTCATACCAAATGTAAATATTTTAAAATACTTGGTATATTACGTGTCTTTTCTACCATTTTCTCCCCTGCCATGCCACATCTCCCCACCAGATGGCAGTAGTGACCCGTAGGTACCAAATGCCGATCGCGCCTTCTGCAGTAGAAATTATTTATGTCTTGTATTCTGCTGTGGAATGTGCTAAGTACATAAACACATCTGTCTTTACATACATTGCTGCCCAATTCATATTAGTTTGGAAAGAAATGATTGATGCTTTAAGGTGGCAGAGACATGTCTGATACAATTTTATGTCTCCTATGTATAATGTGTGTTACATTTTTTTTTCCCTAAATGTGGTCAGTGTCATAATCAGGATTCATACCTTTTATGAATCCTTTTATGAATCTAGCAGTATTGAATACTGAATCAGCATGTGGGAATACAATCAGTTAAGTGATTAAGCTTGCCACTCATCTAGTGTCTGATCTTACGAGTGTCCCTGATGTGCCCTCCAGAAGAACTGACCTCAATTTCTCCGAAAAATCTGCATTTTGCATAAATTACTACCATGCTGTTCAGTAAGTGCTTTCACAAAGATGTTGTCTTTTCTACATGTAGAATAAATAAACTGGGGTCAGGCAGTGATTTTGAAGCTTACTTTCAGCGACTGGGAATTGCATCAGGCAGAGCTCGTTACACCAAGGATAGGGTAAGTCTGGCAGATTGCTTGAAGAAGTTTGAAAGTGCTGAGCTCTCATCCTGGAATAAGCATTTATTCAGAATTAATAAAAAAGTTTCAAAGCGTCTTTGACTGGTTTATATATCAGTGCCATTTCCTAATTTAGCAAGAAACCTAAATGTTTGGAGAATAAAATATGTTCCAACAATGTGTATATTCTACCGGATGTCAAGTTCACAGAAAGGTATTTATAGAATCTGATTGAAGGTATATAGTTCATTTCACTATGCTATTAGTGGGCCCCTTAATATACAAATCTTCCATGACTGTGTTCAGAAATAGCTACACATGGTAAAAAGGGGCGATGATTGAAGACTTTTCCTATCCAAAGCCTCAAACTGTTTTCACTCTTGGTGAAGGCAATCTCTGTGCAATGGAACTGAAGACAGGTCTTCAGTAGGCAGAGGGAGGGAAGCCTTCTCACTTAATCCTATGCAACAGTCCATGAATTCTGATTGGTTTAGTTTCTTAATATGAACACAAAAAAAATGAAGGACTGTAAATTTTGTTTTGTAGCAAATAGCTTTTTTGTTTTGGAAACTGTACGAAACAGTCATTAAGTGATCCATACATCTTTTAACTGCAGTCAGACAAATTTGTTTGATCTTTTCCAGAAAGCAGACAAATTCAGCAATTATCCTGTTTATCACACTGTGTATGAGACATTTGAACTAGTGGAAAAATTTTACGACCCCACCTTCAAGAAACAGCTAACGATTGCCCAGTTACGAGGCAAACTGGTTTATGAACTGGCAGATTCCCAGGTCATTCCTTTTGACTGTAGAGATTATGGAGAAGCCTTAAAAGGATATAGCAACAGAATTTATAAATTGGCCAAGAATCATGAAGAACAGCTGAAACTTTACAAAGTATCATTTGGTGAGTAATAGCCACCAGACTATTTCTTACATGAGTTAATTAGTCATGCAGAGACACGTTATATTTGTTACAAATCTGCAACTGAATTCCCTACTTTCCCATTTGAATTTTGCCATCAAAATAAAGAGCCTCTATTTTTTTTCTGAACATAACACAGATTTAGCACATTATTGTCTAGATGAGAGGGTTATAACAATTTTCATGCATATTATTAATTACAGGCATTAATAAAGTCAAGGACCTTAAATGCGGAATAAAGAGATATCTCAGCCTGCTTTTCACTCTCCTGCTTAAAAAAGAAGACAAGTTAAAAATGCTTATGGCGACTGCTTGGTTGGAAGTTGAGAAACAGGTGCCCATTCCTCCTGAGGCAGACTTCCTCTGACCCCAGGGAACTTGTTTACCATCTGCCTCAGTGCCTGAGGCCACAGAAGCACTTCTCTAGCTCTTCTGCATTAATACATCCATTTGCTAAGCACTTGAAAACATTGCTCTGTAGCATATAAAACAGGTCTGAAGCAGGAGACAGCTCTGAATCCCAGGCTAGGATAGCTGCCACAGTAATTTTCTGTCTCTCACTTCTTTTCTCCTTCTTGCCACGTTCACTCCTTGTTTCTGTACCAAGATTTTTCAGTCTTGCCATCTGATTCATTTGCCATCTGATGGAGCCATGCTTTTTGGAGACCAGTCTTTTGGGTTATGTGAAACATTAGAAGTAACGCAAATTGAATCCGCTTTTGGGGAAAATTGAAAATGACATTTAAAACTTCATGTAATGGCTTAGGTGAAAAATTCTTTATTTTGAAAAGACACCCCTATTTGTAAGAAGCTCACTTGAGACAAAGAAAGCCTTGTGTGATCTGAATATTCTTTTTGCGGTAATAGAACATCTACCAAAATTTCTGTGAAATAATTTATTTTCATTGTTTGGGGTTTTATCTATTTCAGTTTAGAAGCTGATCAAACTACCTTCTGACCAATGCATCTATTCTTGTTCCTAGAATCTAGAGGGCAATTGTTTTTTAGCTTTTTTTTTTTAATTATTTTTACACAAATATCACTTAAACCTCTCCTTAGTAGCTTTATCAATGTGTAATTTTGATCATTTCTTTACAAGGCATGTTTTTCAGTCTTTTAATTATTTTCATGTCTCTTCTCTGATGCTTGTTGAGTTTTAAATTATTTCTTCAATGAAACTATAATTTCTAATTTTGTTTATTGTATTGCACCAGAGTACATTAAAATGCATAGGTAGCTTTTACAGTACTGTGAAAATTAAAATTCATTTCACTCAGCATTTTCAGAGAATTACTTATTGACAACACTGAATGTCAGAAAATTGTTAATTAAGCCTGAATAAATCACATAATTGTCCTTTAAGATAATAGATTAAGGGTTTCATTTGCCTTTGGATTCAAATTTCAGCTGTTCCTCTTCAACAATGAAGGCTGGAAACCTTTTTTCATAAAATGTGTGTTTGTAGTCATGTGCTACCAGGAAAAAACATTTGCAAATGGGCAAAAAAGAAATATGATATTTTCTAAAATAACCAACACTGACAACACTGAATAGCTAGTGAACATGAACATGATGAAGTTTCTTAAATATTTTCAGATGATCTTCCTTTTTATTTTCCTCCTAAATCCCCTCCTACTGCTTCTGAAATATAATCTGTTGCTGCGATATAGCCATGATGTCCGCAGGGCAAAACTCTGTCCTCTGGCAAATTTAAAGCTCTTCCCATGGTTGTGGACAAGTGTGAATTCTCACCCTCACAAGGTGACATGGGTCTCTCTATGCTCCAGTCCATAAACAGCTTGCATACATAAAATCTGTGCCTCTAATTGCCTAAACTCAAGAACAACAGTAATATAAGAAGAAGTAAATGTAGGCTTGTGAGGAACAAATAAGTTTGCTAAAAATAGGAGAGCAAACAACACTGAAGAAGAGCTTTCAATAGGAGCCCAGGAGACAGAAAGTATGTCACATGAAACTGGGTGATGAACTTATAAACAGTGAAGGGATAATAGTTGCCAATAGAGGACTGGATTTAAGAGATGATCAAGTCTTATGTCCCATTTTCCTATCTAGTTTTCTGAAACTTGTGGGCAAAATATACAAGTTGTAAAACTTCCTTCTTTGTAATTGAGTTGTTTGGGTTGGGTCAGAAGCTCTCCTCATAACCTCCACCTGTTACTTATTCTACAAAAATTACTTGTATAAATTGATAATTTTCACCGGTCTGTATTAAAAATGGCCTTCCACAAGAAAATCATCACAGCTGCCACTGCCATTAAAAGTAAGGCCTGCTGCTTCTTTGGCTAAGTCATTCCACATGGCTTGGATGTACTGCCAAAGACAGGGCAGGAAAAACAACTGCTATACCTGCAGCTATGACTGCACATAGCCAGGCATAACAGGCAAAATCCCATGTCAGGGCTGTTCCAGAGACACCTCCTATGCCATAACTCCAGTGTGGAGCAAGCACAGGATTTAGCTGCTTTAATCTACATTTGTGTCACTGTGGTCCATGATAGCTGTGTCTTTTGTTCTTCACCTACATTGTTCAATACACATACCACTCTCTTCTGTTATGCTATGAATAGGACATCATGCTCCTAGAGCGAAATCCTGCTGTTCTTCCAGCGCCTTCTGGAAGAGCTGGTATTTTTATTGAAAGTCAGGCTTTTGTTACCTGAACACTACAGTGCTTCCCTTTGTTAAAAAGGAAAGTGCAGAGCTCTCAGTTTGCAATGCCAGACAGTTTTTCCTTGCCAGGCAGAGGGAAGATGTATACTCACGAAAGCTTTACCAAGCATGCTGCTTTACTGCTGGTCTCATTGCATAAGGTACTTGTCTATTATTGCTAGGAGTGCAGCTCTTTAGTGTCTGAACTAGGGAAACTAGTCCATTATGGAAGACAAGAAAATTAATGCTATTGTATCAGCAAGACAAATGTAGTTTTTCTCCCACTGGGCAACTAAAAGGTAGATTGGGCTCAGTAAATACTCAAAAGTTATTCACGAAGCCCTTCTTTTTCTAGATCCTCTTTTTTCTGCTGTGGTGAACTTCTCAAAGGCTGCTGCTGAATTTCACAGGCGACTTGAACAAGTTGACAGGAAAAAGTAAGTATGAAAAAAGTTTTATATATGTATATATGTATATTTACATATATGTATAGATGTACCTCTGCCTTAGGTACCTAGGGTGGAAGTTTTCTTTCAAGTGATGACACAAGGGGTCTCTCTGATTAGTGTAGAACAGAGTCCTTGAACTCTGAGACAGGCAGTATCTGGTAAGATAAATTAGCAGATGTAAGAATGCTTCCTGTGATGAATAGTAAGAGCTGTAGAGCTTATTGCTTGTGTCGGGTTGACACCAAAATTATTGTAATACATGGAAAGACAGGTAGCAGTAAAAGCTAAAATTGGGCTGAGCTCTATATTTAGACATCTACACTTGAGTGTTGTGGGTGATGCCAGATTTGTACTTTCAGTGCACTTCAAGGAAGAGAATGATGCTTCAGAGTATCTGAGATATCTGTAGGATGCTTGCAAACCTAAGTGCCCTACAGAACTCCTGTGCCTTATGAAAGCAGTGACTGGAGGCCAGGTGCTCCTAGGCACCTAGTATGGGACCATTAGTTGTGTTTAGGAAACTGAATCCCATCCTTGCTATGTTACTATATAGAACACTTGGCTTATGGGTGGACACCAAAATCTGTCTATTTGTCTTGACCTAAATCTCAGTCTTCCTCTCCCCTCTGTTAAGATCTTTCTGGTGCCATTTTATACTTAATAAGTAAATATCTGACATTCTCATAAACTTTCCCATTTTATTTTGCATAATGTGAAATCTCGTTGTTGAGTTTTCTAACACAGAAATTCCAATACATTAATAAAACATGTACTGGATATCTCCATTTGCAAAACCTCATCTTTTTTTGCAAACTGTAGACCATATTTTTCTCTTATTCTTCTGTCCAAAAAAAAGGAAAAGTGTTTAAATGAAACTGGGAAGTCATATTTCCCTACTGTATGAAATGTTTGTCTCCATCTCCTGCAGTCCAGTTGCAGTGCGAATCATGAATGATCAGTTGATGCTGATAGAAAGAGCTTTCATTGATCCTCTGGGCTTGCCAGGAAGGAGGTTTTACAGGTGAGGCAACAAGTTTCTTAACCCGCTGTCTAAGGCACTGTATTTTTGCAGGTGAAACATCTCACAGCTGACTGGTGAATTGAATTGCTGAATAGGTCTCATACAGGAATCACAGCTCAACACATTGCTTTAGGTACAATCCAGTGAGCAGTGGACTTTGCTTATAGCCCCTGAGAAGAACTCCTTGGCTACACCAGTCTTATGGTGCCAAATTCCCAACTTTGGGCCTGGCCTCCTGGTTTTATTAGCTGTGGTTAAACCACAACACCATCATACTCTGTGACTTTTACTTGCAGGTGTGTAATACTAGTGCTGTTACCACTCGGTGTATTGAACCTGCACAAAGTGAGGATTGAGTGGAAAATCAACTGTACCGAAAAAAAGAAAAAGGAGAAACAAGGGTAGAGTAAAAGGGAGACAAGGATGAGAACAGACGAGTAGTGAGGGTAAGCTGAAGAGAGAAGCAGAGAAGAGAGAGCTTGAAGAGGGAGAGACCTTTCAGCACAGGATAGATAAAGGCCCATAGAGTCCCATCAGCCCCAGCTTTAGCTGCTTCTACAGGTGCTCTGAATAACTTAAATCATTAACTACTATGTCTTTCCCAGAAACTCAGTGCTTTTATTAGCAACACCTGACAAGAAGTCAGCTTCCAGTGTCATGTGTGTGACTACCTCCGTTTGCTCTCAGTATCCTCCTTTTTATAATGACTGGGTATATCTGACTCACTGATTGATGCCTTTCATGCCAAGCCAGAAGTCCCTCAGGCAGGTAGAACTGAGAATCACACTTCCATCCTCCTAGGATAAACTGTCATTCACACTTTGGGAAGAATGAAATTGTGGCTTTCTACAGTTCTTCTTGCTAGGTGTTGGATATCACTTAGAGCTGTCTGGATTTTTTTTTACATTTTTTACTTGCTTGCATTTATTAATGTAGTTTTAATGTTTATTCTGATTTGGGAGGACTCTTTCACATGCTGCAAATGTGCTTTGATACTTCACATTTAAAATCAAATCAATTTAGGAGCAGATCTGCAGCTATTCTTTACTGAGAAAAAAAATGCTGCATCAACAGATAAAACTGACACTTTTGTGCAGTTCTGATCCCATATGATCACTTCTGATTGCAAGATTCCTAATTCACCTATAGATTTTTTCCCCTGCTTTTTACATTCTTCTGATGATCATTCAGCTACTTAGTTATTTTTGAAGTTTCTGTTCCATTTCTCATGATACACCTGTAACTAGTTTTATTCCCTTTTTCAGACTGCCAAATTAGTTCAACAGGTTTGTTGAGCTCTCATTTTCAAAAAGTGCAACATGGTTTTTTTTCTAATTAGACAAATGTGTCATCGCTTCCCAAGAAGGCGACCTGACCTGAATCTGTGTCCTTTCCCATAGATGTTGCCCTTGGGGCTGGCTCCTGTCCTTTTAAAGACGTGTCCAGCTAGATTTCCTGTGTATTTAATAAATTCTGATCTTCCTGGGATCCATATCTGTTTTATATAGCCCATATAAAATTACCTACAATGAGCATACCCTCCATTAATAGTCACTTTTATTTAGTATGGTTATATTTTTTTCTTTCCCCACAGACATGTCATCTTTGCTCCAAGCAGTCACAACAAGTATGCTGGAGAGTCCTTCCCAGGAATCTATGATGCCATGTTTGATATTCAAAGCAAACCTAATCCACATGAAGCCTGGGAAGAAGTGAAGAGGCAGATTTCCATTGCAGCCTTCACTGTGCAGGCAGCAGCAGAAACACTGAAGGAAGTAGCATAGGATGATAGTTTTGAAAACTCGCTCATCAAAGTCTGACATGCAGAATAGTAAGGCTACTACAATGGCCCAGTCTCCCCTGACTGCCTACCATATCCAGGTTTCCAACCTTCCAAATGCACACACGTGTACTGGTAGGGTGAGCAGGAGCTCTGTGTGTCAGAGAACTCCTGAGCTAGAAATTACTGCATCTCTGATACTGACAGAACTGTAGCTTTATGAACTGCCCTAGATGGAAGCAAATTTGGATGTGGGAAGGGTGGGGAACAGGAACAATCAGTTCCCAATTGGAGTTTTCTGAAAGATCTGCCAATTTTGAGGACTATTGTTTTGGATGTACAATTACAAAACCATTTATTTGCCAAGTTACCTGTAAATTTTGTCCATAGCAGTGATCAACAATACACAGTTTAAGAGAAAAAATATAACACTCCTCAGCCTGTGCATTTTTCTTGTTCTGATAATTACTTATATAAGACACCAAAGGCTTTGCTGTAGTTAGAATCAATTCAGCAAGACTGGTGAATGCTTCTTGCACTGACTTGCTCTCTTCCTGAAAAAAATAAAATAGTGGCCCTCCCACTGATGGCCAAAGCAGTACTGCCCATTCTTGACAATCAAGGAAAAGACTTGCTTATATGCAGAAATCTTACACACATTCTCAGGGGTGTGAATGTTCATCCCTCTAAAAGCTACTGTGTATCTCTGTACTACATTCAGCTCTGGGATCCCCAGCATAAACACGGATGTGGGCCTGTTGGAGTAAGGCCAGAGGAGGCCACAAAAATGATCAGAAGGCAGTAGCATCTCTTCTATGAGGAAAGACTGAAGAGTTGTTACTCAGTGTGGGGAAGTGAAGGCTCTGGAGAGACCTTATTACAGCCTTCCAGGATCTAAAGGGGCTACAAGAAAGGTGGAGAGAGACTTTACAGGGGTATGTAGTGATAGGACAAGGGGGAATGGCTTCAAATTAGAACAGGGCAGGTTTAGACTGTAAGAAATTCTTTACTGTGAGTGTAGTGAGGCACTGGAACAAGTTACCCAGAGAAGTTGTGGGTGCCCCATCCCTGGAAATGTTCAAGGCCAAGTAGGATGGGGCTTGCAGCAATCTGGTCTAGGTGTCCCTGCTGGTGGCAGGGGGATTGGAACCAGATGACATTTAAGGTCCCTTCCAACCCAAACTATTTTATGATTCTATCAACACTGACTACATTTTGTTGTTCTCTTTACTTCTGCCTATCCGGGACCCTCACAGTTATATATGTAGCTGAAGTTATTGCTTAAGGATGTGGTATCTCGTGAGTGGTGACTGGTATGTAATTCCACTGTTTCCCTTTCTCTGAATCACACACTTTTCCTGCTCTGTCATAGCTTTACCTTAACTGCAATGGGTGATAACTGAATGTGCTCCCAAGGGAGGGTTAGGATCTGTAGACGGTAGAAAAAAGCCATTAGTGCCTCTTCCTTCTGAGCAGCAGCCAACTTTGGATCCATCAGTGCTTGCTGCTGTAGGATCATCAGAGGATAAGGCAAATGAGGAATTTCCACATGAAAAGGAAATATCTAACAAAGTGTGCTTCCTCCTTCATTTACGGAAATATCATTAACAGTATAAACTGGTAAAAGAATGTTTCACCAGTAAACATAGTCCTTCAGTGGCAGTTAGCCTTCAAAGTTCTGTACTGTTACCTTGCTGCTGCAAAAGAAAATAAAATCTCTTCTTGTTTCCCTGTGCAGTTTGAAGCCGTAAGAATAAATTACAGCTCACAACAAGCTGAATGCACAGCTGGCATCGATCACTTTGTTCATCTTGTCAACTTAATTGATAACTCTGTATGAATGTACAATTCATCATGACTCGCCACATCCTGAGAATTATACCAAATAGCTTAAATATATTTTCATTCCTGTCTATTAAGTTCTACTGAGGGAGAGGGATATCCAAACCCTTATAAATAAGGAAACCTAACCACTTATAAATGACTTATACTAATTGATTTCCACAAAATCCCATATTCTTGGTATTGAAAGGATCAGTTTCTCAGAGCTGAGATTGCCTTCCCCTTCTCAATAAGCAGAATCTTTCTGTTCTATAGATGGGCAACAAGCAACTGCTGCTGCCCTCCAGCCCAAAGGCTGCTGTATTACTGTAGCTCTGCCAGTCCATAATTTCAAAGTGTGGGGAGGGGATTTTTCAGACTCTCCTTACAAATGGTATCACCTACTCTTTCCTTCCCTAATTCCATTTGCACAGTTCCTTCACTCGGCCTGGCAATCAGTGAATCTACAGCTGGGAGAAACAGACCCTTCAGCCTGTGAAGTGACTGAAGCAGCAAAACAATTTGGCAAAATTAAACTTGGATGAACCAATTATCACTTGGATATTTGGGTTGTCAATTGTTTCTTTAGAAAATCTGTTTCAAAAGGATGGTGCCAGGAATCTTATTTTAGCTTGAAGACAAATAGCAGGACCTATTGCAATACTAGAGGAGGTAATGGTTTTAAACTGGAGAAGGGTCAATTTAGATTAGATAGGAATATTTTTACAACACAGGTGGGGAAACACTGGAACAAGTTGCCCAGATCGATAGTAGACACCCCATCTCTAGAAAGATTCAGCGTGAAGTTGGACAGGGTTCTGTGCAACCTGATCTAGCTGAAGATGTCCCTGCTCATGGGAGTGGGTTGGGCTAGATGGCTTTTAAGGTCCTTTCCAACCCAAACTTTTTCATGGTTCAGATTCTTTTATGGTTGAAATACCTTTGAAAAGAAATCCATAACACTTGATGCTGGAATCTCCAGGTGGCACTGTGTCAAATGGAGCTGGTGACCTCTCTGCAGCTGGTAGAAATAGAATATACTCAGCATGACCTGTTTTTTTTCTCTTCAATATTCCTCTATTTTTATTCATGGGATGTTAGTATACAGTTAAGAGTGCTATTAAAAAAGATGAATGGTGGTGAATGTCATGGACTTCCCTACAGCAGAGTAGAGAAGACAACACTAATTAAATGAAATACAGAATTCTTGCTTATGCTACACTATTCTGAGCCAAAGTGCTGAGTACCTCACTGAGCAACACCTGCCATACAGAAAGTGTCCCTAGAGAAATCAGTAGGAGCTGAATTTTGCAAGCAGTCTTTTTTAAGGTAAAAGACTGTTTCCATTACACCACTGAGACTAAAAGGAGCTTCTGCCAGTTAAAATCTGTGAAGTCAAGGAGGCTCCTGTCAGTGTCAGTATGATGCTTTTCTTGATGGATCCTACACCTTTAAACATATTTAGTTTGGGAAGCTCAAAGAGTGGAGGAGGAGGAGGAAGAGTGCTTTGTTAGGTACCTCATGCAAGAGGGGCTGAAACTGGTTCAAATAAACAGTGATCATGTTACAACCTATTACGGGAAAGGAGAGGCAATAATAGAAAAGCATTTCACAGGAGGGCATTGGATAAGAATAGACTTGCTATGTTTACATGGCACCTTCCCCAGATGTGCTCTGCTAGCTTGCTGACAGTGCAGCTGACATATTCCTGATGCTGCCATCCACACTACTCCCAAACTTGGCTGTATTTTTAGAAGGAAACCCAAATCACAGTTGCTGGACACAGGGACTGTTGTGACAACAACATACCCTTATACAACCTATGAGAAGCAGGACTTCAGGCTGAGGAAAAACTGTCAGCTGCGATCACTGAGCACTGGAAGATTTAGCTCTCTCTGAGATCACTCATCCCTTCAGATATTCCTGGAACCAACACCCACCCCTACTGAAGTGCTGCTTTTGTTTCCTCAGCTACCTGTGTCTTCCAGTCAATGTTTCCACACTCTATCCTCCTTAGTCTGCATGCCTGGGCACCTCCTGCCTGCACTAAAGCTACCTTCAGTGTGCAGCACATACCGAACTATCCTGGCATCTCCCCTTGTAGGAGTGTGGGCACTGATAGTAGTGATAGTGTCACCCACTGCCATGGCAGAGGAGTATAATACAAACATCCAGCAGGTCTTACTATGGGCAAAAAGAAATGCACTTCGTAAGTAAAGACAGGTTCATTTTTAGTATGCTTGAAATCTTAACTGTGACTCAGTCTTTATTATTAAAGAAAGAACAAAGACTACTATGAACTTTTCAATAACAAAGCAGTTAGAACGTTTATAAGCTGTTTTTCTTCTTGGGATCTCCACTACTCCGTGCCCTTTCTATAATCCTGTTGTAGTTTGGGATTCTTATGTAAATTCTCTCCCCTGCCACTAACTGCCCATGCTAAGAGTTAACAAAAA
>VWZD01011923.1:81650-101123 GCA_013396695.1 Sakesphorus luctuosus
AAGGGAAGCAAGAAAAGACATTATTAGAGGTTAACAGAATCTATTCAGCAGAACTCAGAGCTTGAATTTTTATCAGGGGCCTAAGGGAGTATGCAACCATGTGTCCTCCAAGTGCATGAAGAAAAAGGATCTTGAAATAAAGGTAAAGAAGCACCAAAAAAGATTTCATATATAAATCACCGGTGTTACTTTCCTGATGTTTGGGGATGGTTTCTTTGGTAACGTACTTCCTACTACTTGAAGCACGAAGTAGGACTTGAAGTACTGTTGGGGACAGAACTCTGAGCTCAAGTTAAATCATGTTTGATGGAAAATAGCAGAGTTCTTACAAATCTGTATTTCACTTCAGAATGTCTTTACTATGTCCTGTATTTCTCTTGGTGTTACTCCAAGTCAGCAAAGGCTGGTAGATGAGCATCCACGCATTTTAACAGTCCACAGGACTGCTTGTTTACATATATATATATA
Organism: Sakesphorus luctuosus; assembly: GCA_013396695.1. Taxonomy (NCBI): domain Eukaryota; kingdom Metazoa; phylum Chordata; class Aves; order Passeriformes; family Thamnophilidae; genus Sakesphorus; species Sakesphorus luctuosus. The sequence continues at coordinate 82,119 of VWZD01011923.1, forward strand.
TATAAGATTTGCACAATAAATAATGGTGCGCATTTGGTATGACATATAGGAAAACATTATCTTTATTTCAGCTACAAGCCAAAATTATGAAAATATTCCAAGCAGAAAGAGAAAGCAACATTACTGCATGTGTTGCTGCTTGGATAAAAATCTCATCTTTAAAATTAGCCCGTTTTCAGCCATTTATCTTTATTGATGAAGAACTGAAAAGTAAGGTCTTGATTTCTAATTACAGTCTGTTCAAAAGAAATACCATTTTTAAAAAATATTTTAATTCAAAGGTAAAATTACAATTTGAGATGGACATTTTAAAGCTTATTGTTTCTCCCAACATATATCCTGTAGATAAATGCAATTCTTAGATTACAATCTTAAAAGTCAAAAATTTATCTACATGAAATAATTTTCCCAAGACACCTACAGTGTGTCCTGGCTTCTCCTACTATACATACCCACCTACTCTGAAGAAAGTCTTGAGATTTTGAATGTTGTAGAATAGGACAGAATATACATTCTAAAAACCTTCAAATATATACAGCCCTTTGGTAATTTTACAACAGTCTGCTGTTTGGATACTCTTCATGGCTGAAATGTTAATTTATCCAGTCATTTCACTGTCCATTCACTTCTAGATTTACCCTTTCAAATAACAAAGGTAGGTAAAGAGTAAAAAGAAACAAAATCCCTTCTTTCAAACTTTTTTTTTTAAACTGATCTCCTGCTTTTATACATGAAAGACAGCAAGAGTCAATAAGTACTGAAATCCTTAGAAAATACCATTTATTCCACCCCTCCACAGCCAACAGGTATTGAAACAAACGTTTCAGAAGACAAAAGTGCAAGTCTACAAGTGTTTTTTCATGTTTATGTTTATGTAACCTTTTATTCAAGATGTAGAACTGCATGCTAACCAGATGAGACTCAAGATTCTTGTATCTGCATTACTCTATGCTTCATAATGAACACTGCTGAATTTAACATGGGCTACCAAGCACATCCAGTCTAAACCGATCTGTTGAAAAACTAACATACACAGAGTGAACTGAGAAGACATCTACTGGGATAGTCAGTGCATGGTAGGGTAAGGTTGCAAGCAAAGGGCAATAGTTCTTTTACTCGAAATTCCCATGGAGACACTGCATCTAACATAAATATACTCATGGGAAAAAGAGCAGAAATAGTTATCACCCAAGTTTACAGCCCCAATTACTGTGCGTCAAATTTCTTTGTTGCAGGGAATATATGATCTAGCATTTAAAAAAAATCTATATAAAAGTTAAATATTTGATTACAGTAGCAAGTCACCACTTCATAATGGGAAATAACTTGTCACTTAGAATCGTTATTGATCTGAACTCTCTTGTTTGGGTTGTGTGTTTGAGACCGGTAATTCAAGACTTGCCCATAACAGTGGCTCTGCTTTTCTCATAGTGAGCTCAATCTTTGTAGCTGTCATGTTCACGTAACTCCTCTTTACATCAATCACCTAAAACAGAAAACATATTTCACACTTAAATTTAAGAAACAGACTGCTGGATATCTGGGAATTAAGTTAGGGAATACCTCATCACTAAATTTCAGTAGACACTTAGGTAGATGGAGATCCCTCTGGTATCTTGAAAAGTCAGCTCTTCCCCTTTCCCCAGCTATGGAATGTTTCCAACATCACATTTGCCAACACATATATAAGCAACAACTATACAGTAGCAAGAGTTTTCCGGAACACCACTACCATGGCACTGGGATCAGAAAGGACCTTGGAAGGTCATCACCTCTGCCAAGCAACTGAGTCTCTTTCAATAGAATAACAAGGAAAGCCAAACCATCCTGAAAGAGAGGAAGCCAGAGGCTTGCGTTTTGTTTTTTCTGGGTGTTTGTGTGTGTGTGTGGTTTTCTGTTTGTTTTTTTAATAGACAAATCATACTTACTCCCCATAACTTCACACTGCGATGAAATTCCTTTTCTCCTTCAAATACAATATGGAGATTTACCTTAACAGGAAAAACAACAGAAAATTAGAAAGTTTTATCAGATTAATAAAACATTTGACACCTCAAGCATGTTTAAGTAAAATACATGATGTTAGGACTTGGATTCTACAATGATCAAAGTGATTAAACTGTCCCTCAGAAACCGAAGTGAGTATTTATTTTAATAGAGTCTGATACAGTAACATAGTCATTAGTGGCTGCTGGTAGCAGTATCACTTTCTCCCAATGCAAGATTAAGAAAACAGAGAAGCATTTTAATGCTTGTTTAATATTAGTAGCTGTGAAACAGGATACAATGAAGAATGATATTAATTTACGTTGAGTCAATGCAATTAAATTAGGAATCTATAATTATTTACATATACACTGATGCAAATCCATCACACTTGGGTTTTAATTGCAGAAGTAAAATTGAAGATTTTTGGCATACTGCATTGCAGCTCTTAAAAAACCCACACATTAAAATGCAATGTCCAAACAGAAGGGAGAAAAAAAGCTATACATACTTGAAAAAACAATAACTGCCAAGGAAAAGAAAAAGCCAATACTCAAAAAGGTTCTTGTGCTACCACTGCCTTGTAAATAAAGTCTGAGCAGGTTTTCCTAACTTCAAGTTCTGATCTTAAGATAGATCCTCACCATTGTGCTATTTGCTTCTACGTAGCTCAGATCAGGAACCGAGTTTTTAGCATATACAGAAATAGTCACTTCTCCTCCAGTCTGGTGCCAATCATGCCTGCACGGAACTACTTTCTTACCCTGTATGAGGAAAAAGGTAGAGAAAAACAGACTTACAACAACATTCAGGATTTTTCTTTTCAAGATGAATCAGGATAAAAGCCCAGTAGTTTTTTTGATAGCCAATAAGTATAGTTAGTAAAGGACTATTCTTCATGTTCACAGGAGACTGCAGGACTCTTTTTATTAAGTGTTTCAGCTACTGGTCCCCAGCAAACCTCAGAAGTGAGAAAACCAATGCCTATGACGGAGACTGCAATAAGAAACTGGAATACTCTGCTAAGAAAAAACAAACAACTGCTTGCTCTCTAAACAAACAACAGCAACAGAAAAATGTTACTTGGTGGATCAACTTCCTTTACAAGGCTAGAGTTATTCAGCAGGTTACAGAAACGAACTAACAAGAAAAAGGCCATGACAACTGCAAGAAAGTTTCATATTACTGCAAAAATACTGAGTATTACCCTCTGTTCTCTGATGCAGAAAGACGTAATGGTGAAAAAAACCCTCAAAATAACAACAAAAAGGTAAAATAACCCCACCCCCCCGTTATCTAGAAACCCATTATTTCAATACACATAGTTAATATACACAGTTTCTTAACATATAGGTAAATTATTCACTCTTTCAGCTCTCTTCTACAGTCTCCTGTTTGAAGCTCACAACTTCAGCTTTTTTTCAATCCCCACTTTCTTCACTTGCAGATAATTCTTGAACAAAAACATAAATCTTCAAAGCAAGCAGCAATTCCATGACTTAAAAGAAGTAAAGAATTTAAGTAATTTTTGTAGATTGAGGTAACAAAACTACACCCCTTATAATATATCCTGATTTTCTTCTGTTAACTACTTCTGATGTTTGCAGTACCAAAGTCATTTTGCCTCAGCAATAGACAATATATTCCTAAGAAGAATTTTGTCTTCACCTGCATTGAACATGTAACCAAATGATGTTTTTGAAGTAACTGTTTTGTTCCATTCTTACATTTTACAATATTTTTTAAGAATCTTTTCAACCCGTGAATGGAAATATTTTCCCACTTGTAATTCTTCTGTTTGTTCCCAACACTGCAATGAAATACCTACAAACTAAACAGATGCTCTCTCTGTATTTGTTATACTAGTAGCCAAACCAAGACAATCAATTAGATGAAGACCAGAAAATTATTCACATGTGTAAATGGAATCCAAATTAGACAGAAATAGATGCTTCCATCCATGCCTCCCACCCATGGAAGCTCGTTGACTTTATCTGCCCTGCCATCCCTACCTAAACAACAACTTGGCCCCTGAATGGAGTTGGAAGCATAGTCATATGGCTGCTCTCTTCACGGTCTCTGGGAGAGAAAAGATGTCTAACAATCGTTAAGTACTACATATGGAATGTGTTCTATATCAAATACTACAGACTTGCCTAACTAACAAAGTGGAAGGCTGCTATGTTTTTTCTAAAGTGGACAAAAACTTTCATCATAAAATGGTGATACTACACGTATCACTAAGAAGGTTGTAGCTCTTACAAGTATACCTGTAGCACAGACTATTTCCCAGTCAACGTCTCAGTTTTCCTGTTGTCCATAATATCCTCCATAGTATTTCAGAGGCAGTGATTTCTAACAGCTCAACTACAGTAATAAATCAAGCTACGTTCCAGTATTCGGAATTCAGAATAGTCAGCTACAGAATGCAATCTTAATGCTACTTACAGCATCTTTTTTAGTCCACACGTGTGTTCCTCTTGCACAGCCTTCTTGAGCTAAAAATGTATTGAAGTCAGAAGTTTTTCTTTTACAACAGCTCCAATACTTCATCCTTGAAAGTATGTAAAGTAATTAACAAACAATATTTAGGACACTCTTTACTGTGAATATTGAAGATCTTTCCTTTGCACAGTATTACTGTTACTTTTGCATACCCTCTTCAAGTACTGCCATTTTTGACTGAACAGGGAACACAAAATAAATCAAGGCAATATCTACAAAAAAAGCAGGAACACATAACAGACTAGGTAGAAAAAACTGAAGTGAACCGAATACTAACCCTTCATGGAATATAGGTACACCAGAATGGTATATACATACTTCTTCAGTGCTGTGTGGTCCTTCGTATGTCTAGAAAAAAAAGCAATTTGAAGTGTTTTACTGTTACAAGATTTGGACCAATAAGAAAAGAAGTACAACACACAACAGAAGCATTAACCAAAGCACTACAAAACTTTTGGGTAAATAATTTACGTCTAGTGGCTTGCCCTAGCTTTTCCAACTAACCATTCAACATTCATTCACAGAAGGTTCCCTGGCACTGCTAAGAGGATGTACTTCATGTTAGTTCAATGGCATAGAAGTCAATGGTAACACCCTCTATGCTCATACAGGTCACTTTAGATCCTCAGAGAAACCTATTTTAAAAATACTCTGAATATTCAAAGAAAAAAAGAACTTAACTGGAAAATTCATTCATAAAACGCACGAGTTTTCTCAAAAGGAAGCAAAATAAACAACATGCAACTTAGCCACTCAATATCAGATCAGTTCTTCTTAACCCAAAGACTGCTGTAAGTTCTCCTCCCACATAGCTTCAGTAGATAATGCAAAATCTGTCAGGTGCCCAGTGAAATACCTATTTGAATCCTACTGTCCTGTTCTGTACAACACAAGGGTGTCAAGTGTAAAAAACTTTCACTTTAAATGATGGTGCTTAAGTAACAACCAATATTAGCGCTTAAAACTTTGAACACTGACTTTTTGATTCCTCTGGCATTAACCACTAAGTTCTGTTGATGTTTCTGACCTAGGCACAGATTATTAAGAGCAACTCAAGTGTTACCAGTAAGCCACCTCTCACCAACATTGTATTTAACATTTTAAGTTGAAATACTACAGTACCATGGATTTGGTAAGCTTACTAATAAGAAGTTCAGGATAGACTCAAAAAAAGTAATCTTTGACATACTGCAAACAACTCACATTTGTCCACACTGAAGCTTGTTACCAAATGTGCAATTGTGCCTTTTCCAAATCAACTTGTAGCACAAGAAAAAAACAAAACTGCTCATTTAGTAGTTTAGCAGCTGGGTTAAAGAGTAGAACTGAACCACCTACTTTTGAGCAGCCTGCATTTTTACATGCCGTCCCAATCTTGATTTCATCAGTATCGTCCTCTGTAAACAGAATATTACAGACAATAGCAACTGAATTGTATAATCTGCTAAACACTTTGCTTTTATTAGAACTAAAATGAGCCAAGGAGCAGATTAGAAAAAAAACTCCTTCTCAAGCTGTCTATTTTCTGCCTGGCACTGAAGTCTGACGAAGAGGTACAAAGAAACAAAAGCTATGCAAACATTCCAAAAGCTCTATTACCTATGCATCAAACTCTAGGTTCTATTCCTTTACATGTTTTAAATGGAGGAAAAAAAATAGTGATGAAGAGGATTATTACAATCATAGGGGAAGAGAATCATTCATCCTGTTTGGTTTTGTAAAACTAATAACATAAAAGGCTTCAACTGCTGTCTATAAATACACACAGGGAAATAATTTGGATAGCATGGAGAAAGTAGAGCTATATTAGTTTGGCACAAGAACAAAAGAGTAGAAAATAGCCATAAATGCAGGTTGAAATTAGAATGTTTTTCTTGAGGAGCAGTTTAATTCTGGAACCAAATTCCAAGCAAACTATGGAAAGAAAAAGGAGGAAAAACAGACAAGGGAGATCCAACTAATCTTCAGAAAAGTTTCACCAGTTTATGAAAGGCTTTATATGACATTGTGGTTGCAATAATAGCAGTAAAGTTCATACTTTGGGAATTCTGTCAGTTATACAGTCAGAAACGGATGTTCCCATTATGTCCTCTCTAACCAGGAATCTTAGAAAACACTCAGTTCAAATAATTTGAAGGACAACATCCTGCTCCTGACATCCAAATCTCACGTTATTCACATTTAAATTCTGATCTTCATTTCCTGGACTGGAGGCTATTTCCCAGATTATTAAGAACAAGAAATAATTACATGAAACTATGACTTCAGAAATGACAAAAAACAGGTTTTCATTTGTTTGTGTGACAATTAGCATCATGGACCTACTTAACCTCCCTATATCCTCACCTTTTTTCCCTTCGTTTTCTGATGACAGTTTCAGTTTATCGAGAGCTTGCTTCAAGGAAGCAGACACTTTCAGCTGCAAATTTGTCATTGGTTCATCTGGGCTAAAAAAAATTCCATGTATTTATGTCAGCTTCATGAGAAAGAATTTGCATAAGACAAAGTAGTAACTGTTAATCTTGCTATAAGGCTCTTCCTTTCAAACCTCCCTCACAACAACAAACTGCATTTGTAAATACCAATCTTTACTGTTTATGGAAAAACAGACTAGAAATTTAGAAGGCAGTCTTGGCAAATTATTCTCTAAAAAAATAAAAATAAATAAGAGATATTAAGCACTCTAAATACAAGCACCCTAGAATTATTTTTATGACTGTTTAAAATACTAAACACAACTACTACTGGCATTCTAAGGTATGAGGCTATAGACTTCAGTTTTTGATGCCTGGGGAGCTAAATGCCAAGTGATCCAGTACGCCCTTGTTATAACCAGAATTCTTTTATCTCATTTTGAAGCCTGAGAGAACATCATCACTGCTACCACACAACCTCTTTTAAGGTGAATGTGAGGATTTTTACACTCTACGAAATGTGCAACACTGAATAACCAAATGAGCTTTAATTTGTCCAACTAACCACAAATTTGGAAAACTTAGTTTCATATACTGTACCTCGGCCTTTTAATTGTTTCCAATGGTTTTGGTGCCTGAATTATGTGCTCTTGAAATCTGGGTTTCAGTTCAGATAGCTCCTTTCGTTCAGAGGTAGTTTTGACTTCTGGTTTAACAGGTTCAGGAGGTTTCTCGCTGTTATGGAGACCCTTTGTACAGCCCTGTTGTGGAAAGTACATGTTTATAAAGACGCAGTGCAGTTTATGTGCACAATTATAAATTAATGAAAACTGCAACAAGTTTTCTTGACTTATTTCTTCAGCTCCATCTTCTCCTTTACCCCACTGTAAACACTGGCTGCAAAGGAAATCCTACAGCTGAAGTCGAAAATATCCTCATTTGGACATAGGATAAAGAAAAATTAATATTTTCTGTAAACAAGCAAAGCAGCAAACAATATTGACTTTCCTTCATTATTAGATAGTAGTTTATCAAAACCTATTTAGATAACTATAATCATTAAAACTTGAAAATGAGACTTGATTGCAGCATTATATGAAGAAAAGTAGTGCATGTAAGAGCTAAGACAGTTTTAACAAAAGCAGACAAATTTAAAACATGCAAGCACATGTATCATTTAATATTAATCACTGTCATTTGACAAGTATAAACATTTCATATTTGACCAATATGAAAACTTTAAATAATCATGAGTACATACCACAATACTTAAGAAGTCAGAGAAGTCTGTTGTTCTTCTCTTACAACATGACCAACCCTAGAAACATTTTGGAATAAAAATAAAACACGTATGACTACCATACTTGATAACAGCTTCTAAAAAAAAAAATTATTTTACTTTACAAGATATGGTACATCATTATTAGAGATTATTTTCTTCCCTTCAATGGACAGTATTATCATTATCTGTAGTTTTGAAAGCCAGAAAAGTCTGTCACAGCTGGAACTTGTGCTGCCTTAATCAGAAAGTTCAGTAAACATGAGGCAGTATTTCCATGACAAGTTAGTTGTGACCTCTGTACAACAGAAAACAGGAATGTTACTTTATCTCATAAAGTAAAACGTAAGAAAAACAAATGCTATACCTGAGACAACGCTCACCTGGGGAACAACATAGTCCCTCTTCCTAAAATGAAAGGGATTCTCTTCCTTTCTGTGAGCCCCCGTCCAATCTTTTGATTGCTTATTTCCCACCAACAGAGCTGGATATGTGCACTGCACTGCTAACCAGCTAAATCAATCAAAACTACTTCTTATTACGTAAACCAGAACTCCAGGTTTAGAGAAAATTGTCTTGCCACTGTGAATAATGTATCTTAGAAGTCGAAGAACCTTATTAAAGGCAACAGTTTGACTAATGCACCACCGCTTTGAAAGCTTAAGCGGTATGGCGTGATGGGGTTTAGGTAGGTGGTTCTAAAACATCCTCAAAATATTAACCATTTACACAGTTGAGGAGACAAAAGGTTCACGTTGACCTCTTAGATTACCTAGAATTCATAGCAGGAAGAAAACTGTTTACATGAAATTATGATAAATTTTTAATTCAGACATGAAGTAGGACAAGGAGAAGGGGGAAAGTGTTTTATAAACAATGTGTATGGAAGAGAAAGAGAGAATAAATATAAGCTTTTGAGGCAACTGTATAATTTCTGTATTTATACAGGAGATTTATGTACTGTGCTATGAGCATAACTATAATTCTGTACAAAACAAATTGCCGTTGTCTAAGTAATTGGATCGTATTTGATTTAAAAGCATTTGTCCCAATTTGCCAGTGGCACACGATGGCCAATTCCACAGCCATGCACAGCAGCACAAGCAACAGCTCACAGAAATCACACTGCCCAGCACTTGTGCAGCAGCTCTCACAAGGCCAAAATCCCATCACATTGTGGGATGAGATGCCCTGCCAGCAGAAGCAGTTCCTAAACACCATTAAAAGACATTTGCCTCAAAGCTTGGTTAAACAGCAGTTTGGTGTTATAAGAAGGCTCACTAAGGCGACCTCTGTAAAAAGTGCCAGGGTCCATTTCCGGACAACAGATTTCTGACTACACACAATGAAATGGTTAGAATGATTTCCATTACTGTTTTGGCAGTTGTGCCTCAAATAATGCATCCTGAACTACGAGAACAGTTTAGCACAAAACCAAATATTGGCTGTGCAGTTGGTCTAAGCACTGGATACCACTCACAGGTATATCCACCATTGAAAAGGTAGCCCAAGAATCCTGGACAGCTACATCAGAGGCATGGGGTAGCCAGTCCCAACCTAACCAACCTTCTCATCTGGCTCATTAAATGAACACAACAGTTTTTTAAAGCAGACAAATGTCACACACACATTAGGGCTCTGGCCACATTAGACCACAAGCAGATGGTCTGAATTCCCAACAGGTTAATTAACTGACAGTATGACACCTCTCAATGACTCCACAGACCTATTCAGAGGACCTAATTAAACAGTTGAGAGACTTAAAGTCAATCAACAGGAAATATGTCATACAGACTTGCATGACATTTAGACCACATAAGCAGAGCTTTTAATTTCTTTTTCAGATTTGAGTGTGCTTTTCTAATTTCATGGGGTTGCTCAACATGACAGGCTGAACATCAGCTTCCCAACACTGAAAGACCTGGAGTTAAAAAGGAAAAGCAGCACACTGTTTTACATGGATAGAAATAAAGGTAAGACTTAAAAGGACAATGACATACTTACTTTGAGAGCATCATGAAAGACTGGCACACCTGGATGGTATGTGCATGAATCTGGAAGAAAAAGGCTATTATTAATATTCAGGCATACCAAGAATCTCTATTCATCTGACCACAAACCCAGCAAAAATTTCATACTTGCAATTCATGTATGCTATGAGCTGCCCCACTTAACCAAGTGCATACAATTATTAAGGAAAATACAGACTCCAGAGGACAAGCTTTCTGAGTGCACAGTTTAAACCTAACTCATTAGGACTTTGTTTTTTCTGTATTATACATCATCAACTAGAAAGCAGGCATGCAAGACAAACTTTTACTTCCCTCTGGAGCCAGTAAACTTTCTATGGACCATCCCTGGCCTTTACCAGTATCAGTCCTTAAGGATAATTCAGCAGAAGTAAAAAGGTGACCTTATGGCAACCCAACTGACAGAAAATACTGGTTTACAGCATCAAATACACCTGTTTGCACCTGATCAGAGCTTTCTATCTAGGAACAGGAACACTGTTAAAAAATTCTCTTTTAACAGAAATCTTGATTTCATGATTTTATCTACAATGATTAGCTTGTTCTTTTTTCAATGTTTGTAATACGCTAGGTCACCTAAAGACTTAAACCCAAAGACTGATCTTCCATGTACACAATTTCCACATGTCAATGCTATTAATTATTAATAGATTCCCTAAAAACTCTACACTGAAACACAATCTTTATTAATTAAAGTGTTGATATTCATAGATGTTTATCAACATTACACAGCTGTTCCTTTTTACTTATGTATTCCTCTTAGATGTAATATAATTGCTCTGATTATGTAACCTCTCTGACATTTACTGCCTTTTGTTGATCTGACTCTAAAAGCAATGGCAAATACCAGCTATCTCCCAGCCTTTAAAGCAAAATTTTTTGTGATTCCAAGGAACAGTTAAAATTAAAAGTGAAACAACAGCAACAATTTTATGATAAGCCTCCATAAAGCACCAGAGCGAAAAATAGATGAATTGCATGTAATAGGAAGCAAAAGAGAAAAGCCATAAATAACTTTACTAATAATCAGCCTACAAATATGAAAAAGGCAAAAAAAAACCAACACAAACTTTACGGTTCTTCTCATTTTAAAGAAATCTTGTTTAGTGTAATTTTCTTTGATTTTATATCCAGTGCCTAAGTCTAAGGTAGCAATACTGTCTGACAGATACCAGTTCCCACCTTAACTCAAAAGGCATGCATTTTGAGATGTCAGTCCTTCAAAGAGACTCACAAATATAACCATGACCTTCTATCAATTCCTTTAGATTCAGGGTGAAAAGCTAATGCTGGTAAAACTCACAGAAAAACAAAAAAAGTGGTTATTTTCTATAACGAACTTTATTCTTTTCCAAAAGTATGAAAGTATGTCATCAGAAGCATCATGGGAGTAAAATTGACCTCTGTTTGTAGCAGAGATTATGTCAGAATCAGAAGACTTAAATGAATATTTCCAATTCCTCACAAGCATGTGGGTTTCAATGAGAGAGGTGCAACCATTTCAGAGGCCAAAACCATTTTATGATCAATTAACTCGGGGTGACAATCCTCTGGCTCACAAGTCAGATGCAGACATGTTTGTCCATATGGCCAATGCCTGTCTGTTTTCCTTGGAGCCCGCTCTGCAAGAGGTACATCATGGAGCAAATGACAGATCCCTCTTGGCTGCTCTATCATGAGGGCTGGGCAAGCTCCGCAACAGAAGACTGACCAGCGACAAGAAGCTCTGCAATGCCCCAAACAGAGGCAATGGGATTTAACCACTACGCAGTCTGACCATTCTCCATCCTAGAGGGAGTAATAACAGTAATACAGAAATAAATAAAGCAACAGCTAAAACATCAACTCATTTTCACTCATACTGAGTCCAACAACTATCATTAGAGTGATGTTCACATTCACAGAAGGATCCCATCTCAGGAGGGGAAAACTGGAAAATTAGGATATACATCAACAGTCACCCAAGAAGTTAAAAGCATGCACTACTTCCGATTTGTATGAGTTCAGATTCCAGACTTTGGTTGCTATTTTACATTTTCATTGGAAACAAAAAAAAAAATTCAAGTTGCCTCTCCACTGCTGTTAATACTTCTCCTTAACCAGGAAAAACAAAGTATTTCAAAGCAAGCCACTTTCTCTCACCTTCATATAATTTTTGGATGTGCAAGTACTGCAATGTTTTACGTTTTTCTTGTTGCTTACTTGGGGATTTTTTATGCTGATTTCATACCCAAAATGATCCCACTGTACAGGTACTGCAATCACCTTACCACTACATCCTTGCTTATTCCTCCAAGCATGTTATTGGCTCTTTTATTAAATGTCAAGGTAGAAACTTGTACTGGTCACCCGAGCTTAGAAATATTTACAATAAAATTCTGTTGAATTCTTGAGGATTAAATGATGTCTTTGTCTGCATATAAATTGCAAACCAACCTGCTATCCTGAGGAAATACTCTAATACACTACAAGTGGGGCTGTACAGCCCCAAAGCAATGGGAGTTCCTTAAGCCTGATGAACTTCTTTAAGCAACTTGAAGCAGTTGATGCCTCCAAGTGTTTGTTGAAGCTAGGAAGCTAATTCCACTGAATTTTTCACAGAGATGGAAAAAAGCATAGAGAACAGGACAAACATGGTATGGGCAGACCTTATAAATAAAAAAGAAACACTCAGCCTTAGAAACATAAAGCTGTAGGGAAGACAGAGGATTGGGGTGCTTTTTGTAGAAACAGAGATTGAACTGTGGGGACAAGACAAGGTTAAAGCAAACTGGCACTGGCCAGATGGTCTCCAAGAATCTAAGCTGCCACTTCTCACAACTACATCTCTCCATAAATACTCGCACCATGTCAGAAATATAAAAAGTAAATATTCATCAACTCTGTGATCACATTTGTCCTGTGGGTGCAACATCACTAGGTTTGATCTTTTTTCTAAGAGAAAAGTGTAGAAACAAATACAAAACAGTATGTGCTTCTGTTCTGGTAATAGACTAAATAAAATCACATTAAGAAAGATCCAAATTACAGTCTATACCAAAAAAGTTGCACTGCAGTGAAGAAATCAAGATAAATACGTATGACATATACAATTTCAGTCTGGTTTTGCACACCATCTTCAACTGTCATTGAGCAGAACTGCTTTCAAACCCACACCAAAGTATGCTGGTATTACCTCATACCACTGTTTTAATGACAAAATAAGGCCTGACCTTGAAACAGATTAGAAGTGTTCATATGGTCATTCATAGGATAAAAAAAAAATATTAAAAGCCTACTACCTCTTTTGAAGTTATGTTCTAACTTCTATGTCATACTGTGCAGTCTTTAACTATTACTTAATCCATACTGCTAATGTATCTAAAACACATGTGAAACTTGCACCTTGCCAGGCTTGCCACAGACGAATTCATAGTTGTGTGCTCAGTCACAGCTGCACAGACATCCCTTCAATGCTTTCCCTCAGGCTGTTTTTTCTGCCTCTCTTGAAGAGGCACACAGTCCTTCGTGACAGCCCATTGCCACTTGCTCATTTTTTTGCAACAGTGAGAGTTTCTACAGAGAATACATGCATGTATTATTTCAGTCATCAAATTCTGAGGCAAAGATTAATGGCCTCTTACATCAATCATCACTGAGGGAATGCCTTCACTACAGTCTGAATACAGACAAAATCCCCTGAAAGATCCAAAACTGCTCTGGGACCAGAAGGCCCCAGAGTTTCTACACATTCATTTAAGAAAACTTCCTAACAATGTATTTTTCCTAAACATGACAATGCAAAACTCATTAAAGGGATTTGCATTTTGGTGTTTTAAGACATGCAGTAGGTCAAACCCCACAAAATTTTAGAGGTAAAGACAAACAGTTCTGAAATCACAGAATCATAGAATCGATTGGGTTGGAAAAGACCTCCGAGATCATCAAGTCCAACTCTTGGTCCAACTCCAACCCATTTACCAGATCATGGCACTCAGTGCCAAGTCCAATCTGCATTTAAAAATCTCCAGGGATGGTGAATCCACCACCTCTCTGGGCAGCCCATTCCAATGCCTGATTACTCTCTCTGGAAAGAATTTTTTTCTGATCTCCAACTTCAATTTCCCCTGGCACAGCTTGAGCCCGTGCCCCCTTGTCCTATTGCTGAGTGCCTGGGAGAAGAGACCAACTCCCACCTGGCTAGAACTTCCCTTCAGGTAGTTCTAGACAGTGATGAGGTCACCTCTGAGCCTCCTCTTCTCCAGGCTAAACAACCTCAGCTCCCTCAGCCTCTCCCCATAGGACTTTTGCTCCAGTCCCTTCACCAGCCTTGTTGCTCTTCTCTGGACCCGCTCCAGCACCTCAATATCCTTCCTGAACTGAGGGGCCTGGAACTGAACACAATACTCAAGGTGTGGCCTCACCAATGCAGAGTAGCAATCACCCCATTGACCCTGGTGCAGTTTAGGGATGACAGGAGTTATAATCACTCTACTGCTAAAGAAAACATAAGGCTTGGTTCTTTTAAGTGGTCTCTGAATAACTACATTTACCTTTAGAACTGCTTAGTCTAGGACTCAGTGATTTCAGTAACTGTTCCAGTCACTTACCAAAACAAACTTCATCTCAAGCACAACACAGTCAGCACTTGATCACAAACACAGGAACACATCGTAAAGAACTGTTATTTTTAAGAGTAGAAGTCATGGAGCCGAAATGAGATTTTTTTTGTTATAAAACCCCCTATCTGCTTTGTCTTTTGAGGCAAAGGGGTGTAGAGGATGGTGGTAGAGATGGCTAAACAGAAGAACTCCACATCTATGCCTGCTTTTGCTGTTACTAATATTATCAAGGCCTGCTTGATATCCTGCCCCTCTCTTTGGAAATTCTTAGCTCATAAAAATAAATACACTTTATTGCCATGGCTCTTAATCATGGAAAATGCACAGTCTAGAATATGTTACCCTAATTCTAATCCTGTGGGCCACTGAAAAGTAAACTAATGCAAAGAGGGCATTCTAGAAATTCAGCTAACAGATTTATTTTACAAACTATGTGAGGGCAAGCCTACTGAAAACTCGGATCACCCTTCTGCAGCCTCTGTGGAATTATGAAACTCCAAAATGACAGAGCTTTAAAGATGTTTCACCAGGTGCTGCATTGCCAGGATCCACAAGGGAAGCAACTTAAGCGCTCAAGGCACTTTGCAAACCAGACGTCTTTGGCACTGAGATACCTAAAAAGGGAAGTTCTATCTAGGTGGGGATTGGTCTCTTCTCCCAGGCACTCAGCAATAGGACAAGGGGGCACGGGCTCAAGCTCTGCCAGGGGAAATTGAAGTTGGACATCAGAAAAAAATTCTTTCCAGAGAGAGTAATCAGGCATTGGAATGGCCTGCCCAGAGAGGTGGTGGATTCCCCATCCCTGGAGGTTTTTAAACTGAGACTGGACTTGGTACTGAGTGCCACGATCTGGTAAAGGGACTGGAGTTGGATCAAGGGTTGGACTTGATGATCTCGGAGGTCTTTCCCAACCCAACTGATTCTATGATTTAATTACCTGCTGCAAGTCCACACAACGGAACTTAAAAAAAAAAAACACAAAAAAACCAGCCGGTGGTAGCTATTCATGCAACAGCCACAGAGGCCCTCAGCTGAAGAACCTCTGTTGCTTAAGGCCTCCGGCTTTTACCTTTAGACCACCTGACCGCGATGTACAGCGCCGGGCCAGCCCTGACTTCTGAAGCGGCCGGAGGCGCCCCATAACAACACGCGGAGCCAGACGACGGGGGCGGCCGGGACACGCTGCGCGCCTGTCCCTGTCTCTGCCCTGTCTCTGTCCCTGTGCCTATGCCTATGCCTGTGCCTGTGCCTGTGCCTGCCCCTGCCCCGCACCGCCGCGACAGCCCCGCACCGCCCCGGCGCTCCGCGCACCGCTCGGACGGCCCCGCAAAGCGCTCCGAGGAGCCGCCGCTCAGGGAGGAGGCGCCCCCGGCCCTGCCCCGCCGCTCTCACCCTCCGTGTTGCTCTCGGGGTCGAAGCGCTGGCCGCAGCCCCGGTTGTAGCACAGCAGCGACATGGCGGCGGCGCTGGCCCTGCCCGCAGCGCGGAGCCCGGCACAGCCACGGACGGACGGAAGGAAGGAGGAAGGAGGACGGCAGCGCCGGGGGCGGGGCGGCTCCCTCGGCGGAAAGAGCCGACCGGAGCCTTCCGGAATCTTCAGGAACGTTCGCGGGAAGGAGAGAGCGGACAGGGCCAGGCGCGGCCGCGCAGGCGCGGTCGGAGCTTCTGGAGGCGCTGAGGTGATGCGTCTGTGAGCGCGGCTGGGGCGGGGTGCTCAGCCCTGGCGGGGTCTGAGTCCCTTGCTATTTAAAAATACAGGTGTTCTAGGTGACTTCCGGAAAAAAACAAGCTACATTAAAACCTCAGTAATTAGGAAATGACGAGTGTTTCCTCCTAAGTTCCTATGATGCGTGTGAGCGTGATTTACAAAAAACACTTACGCGTATGTATTAAGTGATTATTTCATTTGCACTGAAGCACAAATACCAACAGAAACTACTACGAAAAATACTTCATTCTCTCAGTTCCCTGAAAGTTAGCCAGGGTGCTGCTGTGTGCTGAGTGATTTGTGTATCCTGCAGTGCACCAGCTCACTTGGACTGTTACAACAGGTTGTGTATAAAATCATGGAAGTGTTTGTGTTGGAAGAGACCTTAAAGATCATCTCGTTCCAGCCTCCTGCTATAGGCAGGTACACCTTGCACTTGAGCAGGTTGCTCAGAGCCCCATCCAGCCTGGCCTTAAGCACTTCCAGGGATGAGGCATCCGGAGTTTCCCTGGACAACTGTTCCAGTGCCTCATCAGCCTCACAGTAAATTTTTGTTTTCTAATATTGAGTCTAAACCTTTCAGTTTGAAGCCATTCCTGCTTGACCTGCCATTACATGCTCCGGTGCATATAGTCATTATATCTTATCTCCACTTCTGCATGCAAATGCAAATTAATTTCTCCTAATTAAACATCTACTGCACAGCTCTTAGAATTGCCTAGCTGTTGGTACAGCTTATGACGAATCCTGAACCACTTGCTCACAGGATGAGCAAATGAAAAGTGCTTTTTTAAATAGTGTTTAAGGATGCAAGAAGGACAATCAGGAGACTGCTTCCCATGTAGCCATGAACTTCTGCAAACTTTCTAAGTTTATGTGTGATGTGCTCTACTTGCTTCTTTATTTATGTATCTCACATCCATTGTTTGAGCTATCAAATACCATGTGCTTGCTTCTGATCTGCAGCTCCCACTGAGGCCTGTTGTAAGTCTGGGAGGATAAGCTGCTTAGTTAAAAGCAGAAGAAGCCCCACTCTCTTGCTGGTTTCCTGAAGCATTTTAATGTATAAATATAAGTGGTAATATGAGTTTGGAAAGGGAGGGGAGAAGTAAGAATGCTTCCCGTTGTATGTAAAAAGCAGTTAAGGTATTTCTGTTTGTTAGATACTTTATAAGTAGAAGATTGATGAAATGTTTCCTAATCAAAGTAGGCATATGAGAATAATTAAAATAGATATATGTGCATCATTACCGTAAGGCCTGGAATTGTTCTTAAAACGTGAAATTCAGCTGGTTCCACAGCAGTGAAAGTACCATGAGTATAAAGATGTGATTTATAGGCATAAAATAAGCTCTGTGCTATTTCTGTGGCTGTTGTTGCATTTCACCCATACTGAGCAAGCATACATCTGTTTCAGAAGAAGCCAACATTTTTTGTCTTTGCACAATGCGGAAAGGTTATGCTTCTGCTGAGGTGGCATCAATTTCTGCTCTGAGAATACTTGTAAAAAATTCAAAATGCATAATATTAGCAGCATGGTATTTACTATATTAAACAGTAGCATTCCTATGACCTTAGGAATAGAGTTTTGTTCAAACACTCAGAGAAGACTTGTGGGAAGAAAAATAAAATCCACATAGTTCCCAAAAAATATCATGTGGTGCTGTTCATTCCACATAGAATTACTATCTTGCTGATTTGAAAACATGCCTTTAGATCTTCCAGACACAAATCCATCAAGAATGTACTTGCTTCTTATCAGAACTGTACAGCATATCGCATTAAAGAAAACTTAAAACTTACTTGAAAACTCACTTTGTTGTTAATTTAACACACACATAATCAGATCTCTGGAAGTTACTATCTGTTGTCTTTGTGTGTGATGTTCAATAGAATGAGCTTTTTGTTTCACAGTACAGTGTACAAGCAAATAGTGGTTTGTAATCGACTCTTTTGAAATTCCATATATGCACAAACCACTCCAAATTGACAGTACATAATCATCATCTCACAGAAGTCTGCATAGCTTCCAAAAGGCAGTTTCTGTGCTTGATACGAAGGCATAAGATGTTTTCAATGCAGTCTTGGAAATGCAGAAAGTAACTTGTTTAAGTAAGGTTTAGATAATCATGTTATGGGCAGAATAAACTGAAGTCTAATTTATTCCTCTATATTTTATGTAGAAACTTCATTTGAGATTTAGAATGATAAGGAATAACTCTCATGGTTGATCACTGGATTTTGGTCCCCTAAAATAACAAAAGTAACTTAAAATAACAAAAGTACTTAGATAATTTTTAATGTGTTTTTGTCTTTTTTTTTTCCAGTTGTGAAGTCTTCCAGAGGGCTAATCAAGCTTTTACGGTGCCTTTAACAACTGCATCTTGTATTAAGTGTTCTAAGACTTCTTACCTGAGAAATAGTGAAAGATTTGTGAGCGTACACCTTTTATTTTATTTACATGTGCTCTATTTTTGTCACA
>VWZD01011923.1:103220-132753 GCA_013396695.1 Sakesphorus luctuosus
TAAATCTGATGGAGGGTGAAGAGAGGATTTTCAAGACTCAAGCTTCAGGCTAGAGCTGTTGTGTGGGTGGCACCTGTCACACCAGAGTGTTTTGCCCTCTCATCAGAGGTAAAGGGCATTTTGGGCTCACTCAACTTCCTTGGGACAGACAGGGAGTCCTTGAAATTTAAGTTAATTCTGAGGACTCTGAGAGTCAAGGCGAGTAGCTCTGTTTCAGTTCTGGAAATATCAAAATGCAAAATAATTAAGCAAATCCTTTCTTTAGGAAGCTTAGCAGAGGTTTAAAATACAAATGTAAATCCCTATAAAGCTAAGAGTCAAAAGCCTGCAGAGTTTGCAAGAAACTGTCCTGTTTAACTGAATATGCTCAAATTTGATGGTCAGAACATCTTAAAATGTCACATCTCATGGAGAAGCAGAACTGGCTTTTTGGGAGAGAACACTTTTCTCACCCTTCTGTGATTGCTGTTGTTAACATTTTTCAAATGCTGGGTTTTCCCAGGAGGTAAGAGAGATTAAACAGCACCCGCTTCTAATAATCCACCTGAGTGCTTGCTGCTAAAGCAGAGCCTGAATTTGAGTAGATGCTTCTTTAAGGCTCACCACCTTCTTTGATATCAGGCTTTAACATAGGCTTACTGTGTGATTGTTGGAATTAATTTAAGGCAGAATTTTCAAATGTAATTTTCTAAGTAACCTAGGTGCCTGCAATATCTAAAAAAACATTATATTTTTTTAAGCAGTTTTCAGAAGTTTACTTTCAGATCCTCTTAAGAAGACTGGACATTTTGTTACTGAGTTCAATAGGATATGGGTTAAATCCAAATAATACGTTGATGCTTCCCCATTTAAATTTTTCTATGCCTTTGACCTAGCTGGAGAGAGTAAAAATCTCTTTGATGCAATCTGTACAGCCATTCTGTAGAGTGCTGCTTCATCATAACTTGCAGTGACGCGTGTGTTATAATGACCTTTTTAATCCTTTCTGCAGCTGAAACGGGATTGAAATACAACTCAATGTGTGAATAATTAAACATAAATGTTATGATGAAATTTAAAAAAAATGTAAAAATTTAAACAACTCCCTATATGACAGAAAATGCTCAGATGATTCATGTAGCTACACACAGTACAGTAATGCTGTGATCCAGAGCAATTTGAAAACAGCATTGATGGATTACAGGAATACTAGTGGGAGAAGAACAAAAACTAATTGTGCCATCCAGAGGGACATTGGCAGGCTTCAGATGTGGGCCTGTATAAACCTCAGCAATCTTTAGTTCAATGTCAATGTTTAGTTCAGCAAGGCCAAGTGCAACATCCTGCCCTTGGATCATGATAATCCTCAGCCCAAAACAGGCTGGATGGAGAACTGATGTAGGGCAGTCCTGAGGAGAAGAACTTGGGGATGTTGCTGGATGAGCAGCTCAACATCAGCTGACAATGTGTGCTTGCAGCCCAGAAAGCCAACTGTGTCCTGGGCTACATCCAAAGCTGTGTGGCCAGCAGGTCAAGAGAAACTATTCTGCCCCTCTACTCTGCCCTTATGAGACCCCACCTGGAGCACTGTGTCCAGTGTCCTCCAGGTCTGGGGCCCTCAACACCAGGAAGATGTGGACCTGTTGGAGCAAGTCCAGAGGAGGCCGTGAAGACGATCAGAGGGCTGGAGCACCTCTCCTAGAACACAGGCTGAGACAGGTGGGCTTGTTGGACGTGGAGAGGAGAAGGTTCCAGGGAGATGTCAGAACAGCCTTCCAGTCCAAAAAGAGGCTACAGGAAAACTGGAAAAGGAGTTTTGACACTTGAACCTAATAGCTTCGGGCTTTTCTGAAGCTGACATCTGGCTACTTATTCAAGAGCAAAAGGAAAATGTACTGATTTTGTTAGGTAAGTATGGAAGTTTTAAGAATAGATTGTGGCAATGGTAGAAAAGGTCTTAACACAGCTAATGAGACTATGATCGGGTTATGCTCTTTTTTCATTCAATTTACTACAAACGAGCATATTCAAGTAAATGCAGCCATCCAGCCTACTGGTTGTCTTACTTTGTGATGCTGTGAAGTTACTGGGACTAAATCACACGTGCAATGGGAGATGTGTGCAAAAGGAATTAAAAGACTGCACCTTTTGTGAAGTATTGTTATAGGTATATAAACAATGGATTTTTCTGTTAATTGATAATGAAATAAATTGCATTAAACCACAACACTTTTTTGGGGGAGGGATAAGAAGTGGAAAAAGCCCATTTAGTTTTGTGTTAAGAACTTTGTTTTGATTATGATAAATTAATTGAAACATTTAGCCTTTGCAATGTTTTTTTCTTATTACCAGAAAGATTCATAAAATGAAAATGTAACTTTTTGTCTCTAATTCCTATGTATATATTAAAGAAAACGGAGCAGTAACTTGTGAAGAGTGCAGACTGAAAAACAGCAAACACATTATGAACTCGGTGTATGCTGGTTAAATAAGTGCTAAGAATTTCTGTCAGCCAGAAGGTGGTAGCAGAATTCTCCTGTAACAGCTCTGAATTGTGTTCCAGAAGGCATTCTCAATACAAAGTGATTTGGAAATGCAGTTCAGAAACATATTTTTTTACTAGCAGGAATAAATATCATTGACTTTTTTTTCGTTTGGCAGCATCTTTGAGTAGAAAAGTGTCTGCACTTATGCCTGAGATGTCATGCATTGGGAATGCATGTGGGATCTGTTACTTGGGTTTTGTCTCTGTTTTTTTTGCAATTGTAATTATGTTTTTTACAGACATTTTAATGCCAAAGGGAGTCATTTTTGGGCTGAAATGACAAGAGATTTATTTTCCCCATAGTATCGCAAGACTAGAAGATGTCAGTACCATGAGAAGCCCAGATAACACATTATTTCCATCCAGAGGAACTCTCATTCTTTCACAGATTTGAACACAAATGCAGAGAGTGATATCCATCGGCAGCACCCCAGTTGTACTCTTAACAAGTGTAACAACTTGAAGATGAGAAGCGATAAGTTTTGTTACTCTGTTTTATTATTTTGTGATGGACTTGTGATACTTGTGTGACCCTCTGTGCATCTAGTCAGTCCTGTTTCAGCAGAGCTATCTTCATCAATGTGAGAAACTTGTGAGAAATTCAGGATCTGGTGCACAGACTGTCCTTCATTTTTTCTTAACCTTTATGTCATGGCTCTGATAGTACTCAATACTCTTCTGCAGATTTAAGAAATTTTTTTGTGTATCTTAGAGATCGTTTCTCTGGTAACTATGAGTGTAATTTTTGTTTTGAGGTTTTATTTTTGTTGTGTTTTGTTTGTGGGTTTTTTGTTTGTTTTGTTTTTTGTTTGTTTTGGTTTTTTTTTTTTAACTTAGTGGATGGTTTGGAAATAGAGGGAACAGTGTTTTAGAGTGACATTAGGAAGAGTCACCACAATAAAAGAAGCTAGAAAATAAATCATTATGTGCTTGATCTAGCTACAAGTAAACTGAAACAGCAGTTCAAGAGAACATCAGTCTGTCTGCCCTGGCTTAGAAGCAAGAGTAGACTGGAGCTGCTGGAGCTGTGCAGGAAAGTCAAAAAAAAAAAAAAAAAAGGAAAAGGAAGAGGCCCAGAGCAAGCTCTGCCACTCTTTCAATTTTGCACCTGATGGACAGTCTTTTGAAAATTAGGTTTTTCAGTGACTGCAGTTTTCACTCTACTCTTGCTGAAGTTCGGACAGAGAAAAACATTTACTCAAGATTACAACAACATACTATTATTTCATATGTGCTTCTGTCCCCATTTTATGCTCTTTGCAGTATAAATATAAAATTGTTTGGGGTGGTGTGTATAGGGCAACATGTATGGAATTTCTAGCAGAGCCACATGTAATCACAGTAATGAAGTTACTGAATGAGCTGGTTTAGGACACACCAAAAGATGGCAGGAAATGCAAATTATGAGTAAATATCAATATAGATGTATAATATGAATGTTAGAGTACAGATATGCAAAACATGGTAAAGACCCATTGTGTGTGTACTGTGGGAAAACCAAGCCAAGATACTGAGATAATCACAAAGTTCAGACATCCATTTTGCACATATGCAGGGAAAGCATATTCACAGGAAAGGTTTCTTTTATGCAAAAGTGTAGATGTTGCAAAGATGACAGAGGTAACATTGTGGATTGTTACAACACCTGGGCATTTGAAAAGCCCCATTGCAGTTTTGCCAAGAGCCTTGTTTTCTGTTGAGGCAAAAGCTAATGGGAGAAAAAAGGACCACATTATTCAAAAATGCTTTGCAGATATGGAGTTCAGTTCAGCACAGTTCTGAAGTGCACACTGACTGCAATTCCAAATGTGCAGGGTACAAAAGTGTAATTTCTAGATAGGCACAAGCAAATTTTTTAGAAATAATGATGTTTTATCTCCAAGCCTGCAAGAAGTCCTAATGAAACCCAAAGATGTTCCAATTTATTTTAAATTGGTACTTGACATCTCCTTTGAGATTATTGAATGTTATTTTATCTTCATATAATGCTGAATGAGTATTTGCTGAAAAAATGAGGTTCTTTTAAGGTACCTTATGTTGGGTACCAAATTAATTGGGTTATCTGAACTCTATTAGTTATCTGAAACAACTTGGTCTCCATTTCCTGCTCTTACTGACTTATTAATATGGTTGTGGCAGGAGAGGAAGATGGAAAAGAAGAAAATACAGTTATTTGCAGGTAATTCTTCCATCAAGAGATCAATGACCACTTCAATTCTTGCAAAGAGGCTGGATTGCACAAACCTGGAGAGCTGCTTTCTTAGAACTGAAGTGAAAACTCTATTGTAGTAAAAAGTTGAAAAGACCATGTTCTGTAGAGTGGCCTATGTTGACTCCTTTGAAATTTTTCATTGCTGGCAATGAGAGATCAAGTGAGGAATGAGGAGACCCAACTAGCGCTTGTCCTCCACACTCCTTGTATTTCACTTTATCCTATCACACTGCTGGAAGTGAAATCTGCAGCCGGTGTCTATTAAACTGTGAATAAATGCATGTGTCAGTCAGTGAGAAATTTTAAAAAGGACAAAAACTCCGCAATTGATCATATATAGCCAGTGTGAGAAACTTAAGCACTGAAACTGCTGACTCTGGTCATGTTGTCAGGCATGAGTAATTAGAAATAGGACAAGCAAAACCAGGGTACTTGTAATTTCAGCTGCCAGGCTGGTGTCAGAATTCTCCACAGTAGGATGCAAATAGTCATGTGACCAGCTGTCTAAGCCTAAGTCTGTAATAAAAATAATGAATCATTTCACAAAGTGTGTTAGCAAGCAATTAGTTAGTTATTAGAGGCCTAAAAAAAGGTACTTCATGTGCAAGAGAAGCTGAAGATCCTTGTCTTCAGACTTTTGTTGTTGTAGAACAGATTTATGGTGGTGCAAGTGCATTGCATTGCTGGCAGTAGCAGACCAGAGAGGCTTTGGAACAGTTCTTCTGTTCAGTTCTTGGATGCTCAGCTGGACAGCAAATAATAAGATCACCAGGTCTGCCTTAAATTGTTGCAACACCGTTGACTGAGCCCTCAACAGAAATAGTACTCTGCAGTAATTCATAGTTGTGAAAAAACATCTAAGCAAAGGGAACATGTAAACCACATGGCATAGTTTGAGCACAACAGCACCTGGCAGAGGATGGGTTCTTGGTCTAGAAAGGCTGACACACTCCGTGTAAAAAGTGTGACATTACATGGCACTAGATTGACAATAGATTTTCTTAATTTTATTTGTTGAAATTGTCTGGTTTGTTGTTTGTTTTTTTTTTCCAGATTGTTGCTCAGATCTCTACAGTTGATGGCAGTTTCCTTTCCATGTCATTTTTCTTTATTACAGCGTACCATAATCCCTGCTTAACATCCCCATAGAAATCTACAGCAGCAAACAAAATATTTATCTGCACACTACAGCCTGTTTTCTGAGCTTAAGGTGATGAGATGTGTATTTTCCTTACAATCTTCTGGTAATTTGTGTTACTATTCCACGATGGAAAAACAATCTCATCAGTAAGAACTGTGAGATTTCCCTGTTTTCACAGTTATGTGAATGCCATCCTTCCTGGAGTAATAATCACTTGTTAACCTTACATTTGCTGCTCTTTCAGATTTCACAGCCAGAAGTGACATTGCTGACAGCTTGATAAACTGTTTGCCACTTAAGATGACTTTGCCTCTTCCAGGAATATTCTGTCCTGTGTATACTCATTGTGAAGAACCACCCTGATTTTAATCTGAAGCTTCTGCACAAATTAGACACCATTTGCTGCTGCAAAATTACCAAGGGCGAAAAATGTGAAATTCTGCCTCAAGAAAACATTGCGTATAGTAAAAGCAGAGTTTGCGTGGAAGAATAGTTCAGTGGCACTAATAATATGGTTGCCTCTTTATGTCCTTCTTAAGTTCACTTGAGTCTGGGCATTAACATGATACAGTTGAAGATATAGTTTGGAGGTTATATCTTCCATTTCATTTCATGGCCTGCTTTGATAATTTTCTGTTTGCTTTTTAGATAATTTGGTGACGAACTCACCGACAGGTGGTGCTACAGCTCTAAATCCTCTGTGTTCAGTCTTGATTTGAGAAAAGAATGCTGGCACTTGTATTTCAACATCCCAGTGATTTCTTGGGCTCTAAAGAAAACCACTGTGAAATATTACTGGGATATAATCTTTCCCATGTATTCCTGGGAAGATAGTTACAATAATGAATTAGTATTTTTTATTATAATAATGTTATTTTGCTTGTATATAACATCTCTCAAAACAATTAGACTCATCCCACATGTGAAAGATCTTGAACTGTCTGACTCCTTTTTTGCCATAGTTTCTAGTAATATGCAACGAACATTTTCTTAATACATGCTGAAGTAAGTAATTATTGTCATACATAATGCTTGGGAACAGCGAAGCAGAAAAAATTGCTTGTCTGAATAATGTGGGAAGTCTTTATCAAGACAAGAAATTAATTCCAGGTAACCTGTGTCATACTTAATTTACTTGCTTTTGGTCAGGCGCTCCTTCTGTAAAAAATAATTTGGGTAACGATGTCTGTCCTGTCTGGCAGTGACGGAAACATCACTGTAAACATCAGAACAAGCAAGAATGAGGTTATGCTACCTCTGCCCTCTTTTCCAGAAGCAATGAGGCATAGCTATTTTATTACATTTGTTGTCATTAGTCAGGGCTACTGCGTGTTTGTCTGAGGCTACCAATAAACACAATGTGATTCATGCAGAACTGCTTGAGGGGTGGCTTGGCTCCAAAAACACAGTTTAGCCTTTATTTGGCAGTTGTTTGCTTAATGCAGAAAAATATGCATGAAAGTGATGAAAAATGAATCTGTGCTGTAACACACAGCTTGTAAAATCCACTTGATTTATCCTGCAGAAGATATTGCAGTATAAAAGAATAATGAAGACAATCCGTGCCTTCATTTTCTTTTATTTTTTGGTTATGCTGTCATCTTCCATATTATTGCAACAGATTCTGGCCTACATGGAGTCATCATGACTAATAAAATGTCTTTAAAATCAAAGATGATCTGTGATGCTGAGCTTTGAAAAGGGCATTTTTCATCTAATTGTAACATATGTGGAATTTTCTTTTCCTTGTACGATTACTCTGATTTAATCATGAACCATAAGGGAGAGATGCAGTGGAATGGAGTAGTGGAACATTTGAAGAGGCAGTTGCCTCCCCAGAAGTAAAGCTTCCACCATAAGTACTGTGTTACCACTTTAGCCTGGTTATTGCCTCTATCCTTTGTTCTGTTGGTAATCTAAAGCAATGGTTTCCCTCTTGGGGCCTTTGAATCCCTGGAGATCTTTGGCCCACTTCCCTTGGGTCCTTGCTCTTGGAGAAGCTATCAGAAAAAAGCAAGTGTATTGTGTAAATGTGATATATAGGGACTGCAATTTCCAATGAAAAAATAAATATATCAGGGTTCTGCAAAGCAGGAGGATTTGAAATCGTTGATCTAAATGATGCTCCCTGCAGAAACTGGAAGTGTGAGGATGAGAAATGCAAAAGTAAAAATGCAGAAACAAAAGAGCTTCATGCCGGGAATGAAGCCCAGATTTTTCTGACCCAGCTGAAGAGGGCTAAGAAGACAATTGTCTGGGAACTCTGAGCAATTGGATTAATCTCCATTATCATTTTAATTTGAATCAAGAGTGCACTTTTGAAGTCAACTCTCACCATCTGCATTTTTTCTGCTTTGGTTCAAAGTGGTCTCAGAGCACTTAAAATAGAAACATCTCGGATGAAACCAGGATGGAAGAGGCACTCTAAGAGCACACCGGGTCCAGTTTTCTTGGTAGTGAGTACGCAGGAGGCAGGCCTGGACTAGATGTAATATGAAAGAAAGCCCTTGAAATTGTGTGGTGCGGGTATCATATGATGATGATCATGTGAAAGCCTTTGATGACAGGCCTTTTGGTCTGCTGATACACTCGTGGTGGTCACTACTACTTTCTGAGGCCATTGCAGCTTAGCAGGTAGTGTGTAATGGGGTTCCACCACTGACCACAGTGAGGCTAAGAGCCAGTCTGCACGTGGAGATGCTCTACAGTCTTCATGCTGTCAAAACAGCCTTCTCTGAAACAGGCTGGTTCTCACAAGTGTTTCTGTTGCAGGTAAGACTTGAGTGGGAACTGACTGACCCTGTCATTGCTGGGGGAAGAAGAGCACTGTGCTGAACTGAGCTCCAGCCAGCCAAGGTGATCAGTGTTGGTGGCAGGGGACTGTAGAGGGTGGGCACTGAGAGAGGGGACAGCTGCAGGGCCAGGGCCCAGCTGGCTGACCAGCAAGGGAGCTAAAGTCTTAAGAACCTTGAAGAGTGTGGCAGTCTCCCTGATGGAGTCCCAGTTATGCATTACTGTTCTCCTAAAAGTTTCATATTGTCTTGCTGAATTACTTTTTTTTTCTTTTTTAATTTTCAGGTCCTGTTAAACACAAACTGGTTAAGCTCTCCTACATAGTGCGAATAGTTCTCTTCATTCCTTGATATTGCTTCCTTCAGGGTATTTAAACCGTGTTATCATCTCCCTTCAGGCTCCTTTTATCTGACAGTATATATTAGACTCCTGTTTTGCCTATTTTTTATGTCACAGTCTCAAACATTGCCTTCATTTATTTGCCTATTTCTGCCTTTAAATATGTGGGATAAGTTAGCATACTAAGTAGAAAATTTCTTATAATTCTGGGTAGATCATTACTGCATCATATAAAGCTCCTCAGGATTTGACTTAGACTATTTTAAATATATCCACTGTTCCAGTTTCTTTGACATACCCAGCTTTGTTAAATTATATATGTCTAAGGAAGGGGGGTTTAGTGGTTTGTGTTGATTTGTTGGTTTGGGATTTTTATTTGTTTGTTTGTTTATTTTGCTTTTACTCAGCAAGTGAGATCTACAGAAAATGTGATTATTTAAATGGCAAGTTGAAATTCTCTGCAATATTTTTTTAACTTGGTACCTGTTCTCCTTTGCTTACAGAGAAGGTCTGCAGGGTGTGCAGTCCTCCTCCAAGTATGGATGCTGTTGCACTTGGGCATAATCTCATTGGTATCTCCAGGACTTTCTACGGGCATTAAGGTGCACCAATATAAATCCAATTTAGGGATTAAGACATATGTATGACAATGCACAAACCAAAAGAAAAGCCTTAGCTAAGGAAACAATGCATGGTGCGAAGATGAGAGGCAGTTGAGAATATGTGGAAGCAAGAGATTCTCGGGCTGCACAGAGAGGTTGAGCAGCCTCTGTTTCAGTGGGTTTCTGAGACCAGTCTGAGTAAAGCCCCACACAACCTGGCGTGACCTAAGAGCTGGCCCTGCTTTAGGTAGAGGATTGGGCTAGAGACCTCCTGAGGCTCCTTCCAACCTGTATTTCCCAATGATCCTCTCTCTCTCAAAAAAAAAGGCTATCTACAAGGTGATGTATAGGAAAATATTAATAAACACAGGATTAAATCTGTTTACTGATCTTCCTTCAGTAGTTATTATTATATTAGGTTTGAACACCCTCAAGAAAAAAAACAGATCTTCATTTCTTTAACAGCTGAGATCAACAAATTGCTTCCATAATACACACTATGGAATATTTCCCTGGTCATATCTTCATGGTGCAGAACAAAATTTAGAAATGTCTTTAGATGTTTATGATTGACAGTAGAGTCTGATTTTTGAGCTACAGAACATTTTATAAGTAGCTTCCTGAAGCAAATACCTTTTTATATGTTCCTTAGAATCAATCGTAGTTTATCACTAAAGGGGTGAGGGCCATAAAATATAACAGGGTGTAGACTCCCTAATAAAGAATTTTCCAGTCTGCTTTAAAATCATATAGCATTTTATAATCCTATAGCAAATTCTATAGCACTTTTCTGTGAAGTTTCAGATTGCCTACTTGCAGAACCTTACATTCTGAACTACCAAAACTACCATGTTTTTTATTTTTTGTTTGTTTGTATTTTAGGGGTTTTGGTGGTATTTTTTGGTTTGGTTTGGTTTGGTTTTTTTAGATATATTTTTCAGAAGATCTACGTGTAAATTTAGTCTAAGGTTGCTTGGCATATGAATTCAGAAGCATAGAACATACTAATATGACATAATTTTAAATGTGATTTAAATCAAGAAGAAAGGGGTCAAGTATATTACACCATGGTTGAATGAGGTGAAAGATGTTGACGTATTCAGTATGAAGCCACTGAAAAAAATCAACTGTTAAATAAACTCAAATAAGGCAGATTATCAAAGAAAAAAATTTAGATGTAAACATGCTTGTCATGTACAACTTCTTCCATAGAGGGCATCTGACTGGAAAAACACCTAACTTATGCTTTGACCTACAATTTACTCAACAACATTCCCCGGTACAATCAGATGTGTTGATTCCTGTTGCAATGGAATAGCTGCCCATTTTCCTTCCTCCCTCCTTTGCCCCCTTCTCTCTCTCAATTTTCTTTTACTTCCTTCCTGCTTTTTTTGTCTCCCTTTTTCTTCCTTTTCCCCTGTCTCACACATCTGTAGACTAACAGCCTGCAGACATGACTTTCCCAAACATCCAGTATGTTACTACTATATTAACACAGAAGGAAAGGGAATGAACCATAAAATCATTGACAGATCAAGAAAAAAACCTGGTTTGTATCACATGGGAGTACAGAATAATGCTTGTGGGTTTTTTCTAAGGAGGAGTTGTAAAGATATGTAAATTAAAGGCAGAAGAATGGAGGCCCAGACTGCTGCATGAATAATACTTTTGTACTGAACAATGAAGGTAAGAGTTTTTCAGATGGCTTGTACAGCCACCTCTGCACCAGTTGCATAGAAAACCGTATCCAGTTCTGTCCAGACCTTTAGAGTGTCCGTTTGGGACTTTCTGTGCAGGAAGCATTTCTGACAGCCTAATGCACTGGTGAAAAGAGCAACAGAAAATTGAATGCAGACAGCATTGTCGAGTCCACCTGAATGAGCGTAGGAGATGTAGTTGTTCACTTTTCAAGACAAGTTATCTGCGAACATCAAGTCTAATGTTCTTTCAATTATGAAAACAATTATTAATTGTCTTGTGGCTAAAGAATATTTAGAGGTATATTCAGTGCCAGGGCTTTTTGTTTTCTTTTCATGTATAGTGCAGAAAATAATTGAAGAATGAAAAATCCTGTTTAGGACTGTAATAGCAATCAAAGTCAAGCATGTTATAAAATATGGCTTGGATGTTCACCTGATGCAAATAAGATCTTGTTTGAAATCAATAGAGCTGTGGCAGTTAAAGCTAGCAAAGGGCTTGGCTCTTTTGCTTTTGAATGAATAATATACCCACACATTATTTTTTCTTTCTTATAATAAGTGCCAGATTTCAACCTGTTTATTCACAAAGCTGTGGAACATAATCAGTTGTTAACTGCCCTGTCTCCCATAATTCAGTGCTTCTAGGATAGGGTTTGTCATTGTCTGGTTTTCTCTCAGTATCACCCACATGAAATAGTGTAATTGTGAGTTTAGTCATGCTGCTAGTCTGAAATTAAAAGTTCCGGGACTGGAATATTTTCTTATCTATGCCTCCAAAAATCTGGTGTAACACTCAAGAAGTCTTGACTGTTACAGTAGTGTCAAATAATGCCTGCCCTCGGATATTTACTGACATGAAAGAAAACAGCAGATCTAGGCTGAGGAGGAGCTGTTTTTTGATAGAGATGGAGAAGTACTTTGTCAGAAACAATGCTGCAGCATTATGGCTACTGCTTAGGAGATCTCAGCAGTAGACTTTAGAGATGGGAGGGTGATAATATTTTGAAACAGAGCTGATGTCATTCACGAATCCACACATTCCCCAAAGCATGTACAACACCAGAATGTATATGTTCAAATAGTCTGTCTTCCCTTGTAGCACCAAAGTGCTGATATGCAGGCAGGCAGACTGAGATTCCCTGTAATGTCACACTCTTCTCCCAGGTAACAAGCAATAGGGCAAGAGAAAATATCCTCAAGTTGTAACAGGGGTGGTTTAGATTTGATATTAGGAATAAATTATTCTCTGATAGAATGGTCAAGCATTGGAACAGGCTACATGGGGAAGTGCTAGAGTCACTCTAGAAGTATTCAAAAAATGTGTGCTTAGAGAAATGGTTTAGTGGTGGATTTGGCAGTGCTGGATTAATGGTTGGACTTAGTGATCTTGGAGGTCTTTTCCAACCTTAACGATCCTACAATTCTACAACACAGAGGATGAGAGAAACAGGCCAGTTTCTCTTCATGTCTTCTGGGTTAAGCTTAGGTTGGTGGGTTTGGATGTACCTTTTTTGTTCCCCATATAAATGGAATTAATCTCTGCATCCTGTCTCACCTGTGACACTCAAGATTTACTCACTATCTTTTCTTTCCCAGTCTGGATATCCTGAGAAGAAACATGTAGATGTGTTTGGGTCTTGATGACCTTCTGATCTGAGTGACATCAATGCATCATTCTTCTAACACTTCTCCAGCTGCCTGATTCTTGGTGGTGCTTCCACACCTGTATATTTTTATTTATACCAATTTAAACACCTCTACTACAATTCTCAAAATAACAGATGCTGTTCTCCTAATACCTAATGTAGACATACACGATGAACTATGATGTTGAAAAATATGTTAATAGGGACATTAAACAATTGATATCCAACTCCTGTTGTAAATTGTCATATTAAATATCAATATATCATCACTGGTTTATTACTTTCCACTAGAAGGAATGTTGCAATAGCAGGACAATTATGGGCTTGGAGACAAAGGTACATTAAGCTTTAATCCACAGCTGAGTATACCTCATAATGTGGGTAATTGATGTTAAGAAATGTTAACATAATCTGCATATCTTCTTATTCTATGGACCAAATTAATCTCATCTAACTGTAGATACCTGCAGTGCTGACATTTACTTCTGAGCTGCTCAAAGTCCTATGTTGCTGGTGAATTAAAATGGGCACTTCTAACCACGGTGCATTTTTTTGGTCTATTTTAGATGCCCACTCTAGCAAAAGAAAAATAACAACTGAAAGGG
The DNA here is from genome assembly GCA_013396695.1 of Sakesphorus luctuosus. Taxonomy (NCBI): domain Eukaryota; kingdom Metazoa; phylum Chordata; class Aves; order Passeriformes; family Thamnophilidae; genus Sakesphorus; species Sakesphorus luctuosus. The sequence goes on from VWZD01011923.1 coordinate 116,783, forward strand.
AATCATGGCCTCAATTACCTGGAAAGCCTACAGAGAGTAGTTAAAATAAATATAGAGATCCACATTTAGTTAACAAATATCACCCCAAATGTCTGCTTTGTGTAATAATGGCCCCACCACTATTATTGTGACCAGGTGTGGACAAAATAAAATTTTCCTGCTGCTGCAGAAGAATCACAACAGGGATGGAAACCTTTCTGGAATATAAAGAATTTGAATTAATGTGTCTTTTCCATATGTATAGGATGAAGAGGTTGTCTTCCTTTGGGGTGTAAGTAAATGTACTTCCATTTAGTAAGTGGGGACAGAATCCATTGTTGTACAAAGGGAGAATTTGATCCAGATTTTTCACCTGGCACATAATAAAATCAGTCAAATGTCTCCTTCACATGACAGCAGTTGTGTTTGATTTGCTGCTGATTACTGAATTGATAATTAATAATTAATATTAATATTAATAATATTAATAATTAATAATGAATTAATAATTGTTTTGTGGCTGCCGTATCTTTAGTGTCTTTGTTTTCAGTGGCGACTGCAGTAGTTTTGACCTACTGCTGCAGTTTTGACCTACTGCTTCTCTTGCTGGTTTAAAGGCTCAGATTTCAACTTTTCCAGATGACCCATGCCTATCTGTCACCACTGCTGATAAGCTGTAATGTTTGTGCAACTCCTGTTCAACTATTATGGCAAAGGATTGCAAATGTGACTACTAAATTTCAGTGCTCACTCTGGAATACTCACATCCAACCAGAGTGGCTGGGGACTTCCTGATGACATGACTAACAGCTCCATACTGCTGTTTCAATATCCCAGTGGATCCAAAATAGTGCTATATGCTTAAGTTTAGGCATTTTGAACCCGGCTCCAACTTGTTTTGAAATTCTTGAACTAAACTATTGGACAGGGTTTTTTGAACTCTGTTTCAGTAAGGTGAAAGAAAAAGCAAAGATTTTGTCCTGAGTGGGATTCCCTTTGAATGATTCAAGGCTCATTTCTCTACTGAAAGCCACCTCTCAAAGTCCCCCACTCCAACCTCTTTTCAACCTGTGCAATTACTATTAAATCTGATCCAGATGTTAAGAAATAACAAACTGGTATTAAAAGCACAGTGAAAATATTTCAGCAAAATGCAGTCAGGGTAACAAATGTATATAGTCCATTGCTGCAGTACAAGTGCTGAAGCATCATTCAACTTCTGGCTGTAGCACACATTAAAAAACCAAGCATGATTCTTTCTTTTTTTCCCCTTTCTTCTATTTTTCAATGTGAACTTCTTTGTACAGAAGACTTTAGCAAGTCATGCATTTGTGATATCAAAGAGCTTGCCTACAGGAAAAACTTGAGTTCTTTGAAAAAGCATGTAGGATCAAGAACGCTGGTTAATATTTACTGGCTTACAACTGAAGGTGCTAAATAATAATTGGCTGCACGGCAACAAAAAAATCAGAATATTGCACAGAACTGCAATTAGTTCTTGAGATTTTTCTCTCTTCATAAGAGGGTCTGTCAAAGCAGATAAAGAAGAGATGCGATCAGAAAAAAATGCTCCTTCAAAAAGAGTTGCCAGCAAAATGGAGAGGAAATGTGTAACAAAAGTTAAGCTTATCCATACAACAAAGTTCCTGGAAGCAGGCTAAGTCCCAGAACTGTGCTGCAGAATGAACACCCATGAAGTGACATTGGACACCAGTATGAGTGTTAAAGTGCAATTACCTATGTTGGAGGCAGTGTGAACAGTGTATTTGAGAGAGAAGCCTGGTAAAGATACTCACTGACTGGGGAAAGCTCAGTTTGCAGGAAGAGCTACTAATATCACTGCATGACATTTGTTTAATGATGGCTTACAGCCTTTCTGTAATAGGATGAGGATGTGCTATGGCTCAGCTCCTCATATGTCCCATCATTCCAAATCAGTGTCATGTAAAGACACTGTAAATAGATGAAAAAACATAGTTTAACTTCCTTGCCAGGAAGCTCTACTGGATTTTTTAATTTCTCTCTTTACAGAAGAACTTGTTATATCTTCTGAGTGGAAGTCTTGAGAGGTTCTATTACATTATGTCAGTATTCTCATGTCATTAGTGCTGTGCTTTCATATTGCTTATCAAAATGATCTCCCTTCTACTGTAGTCCATTCTGAAACTTTGCACACTGATGATCAGGTCTCGCTCTCCTTATGTGCATGATGCATTAGAGCCAATGGCTCAATAGCAACTAGTTACAAGATCAGTCCCTGAATTTTGAAATAACGTTTGCCAAATCTGTAGTCTATGAAATCAACGTTATAAACCTATAGTACCTCCCATCTATAATCAGAACTCTGAAGCACACATTTGGAATAGTGCAATGCTTAATGAAATACAAACTTTATATGTGACGGATACTGCCCCAGAATGAATAAGGCAGAACATACCCAGTATTCACAGGCAGAACATGTAATTGATGCTAAAGACAAACCTTTCTTGACTTCAAGACATCTCTTGTAGAAGTTGTATCAGAGTCTCCCTTCCAAACACCTTCATTCTTAATTGCATTATAGCAAATATTGATAGAGATTGGAATAAATATCCACATGGTGGTGCTTTATCAGGACCACTCTGGGCCTGTGCCTACCTTGTATTATTGTGTTTTCACAATCCAGTGTGTAGAAGAAAAATGCCTAGATGCTGTTGTGCTGCAGATTTCCTGTCAGAAATACTGGGAAAATATGCAGGGATGGAGGAGGGGGAATTCTTTCTGCAAATGGGCAATATAAGTGGCATATATGCTTACCAGCATGACCTAAGTAACTGAAGGTGCTGTCCTGGCTGTATTCACAGAGTAACAAATTTTACCAGTATTGTTAAAATGAGTGTTTAAAAGTATGAACAGGCATATAAAAGGTGACTGTGGAGCAATGTTTCACAAAACCCTAAATCCGTGGAAGTAATTGAATGGTAGGGGTGGAAATGGGGTAATTTCCTTGCTCTAATTCAAGCAGCTATGAATTTGAAGGCTAAATCTGAATGAATCATTGCAGGCTCCTTCTGTAGTCCGGGTGTGATTCATCTTGTGCTAGCACAGTTACTTATAAACTAGCTCCCAGGACTCCAAAGTTTCAGAAGTCACCTGTTTACAATCTTCTCCTTAGCATATTTTCAGCACCCATTAAGAGTTTTTTAACAATTTCTTTTTATTCCTTGGAGATAGTTGTTCCATAGTGTTAATGAGCAGACTTTCACTGCTGATAGATGTGATATGATTCCAAATTATTGTCAAGAATTCTGAATACTTAAGAAAGTATACACTACCAAAGAAAAGGTATTTATATATATCAATGGACACTAGAGTGATTTACAGAAAGGCATTTGGTGATAGAAGAGGGAGGCAGTCTAAGTCCAATGCGTGGCTGTGATTCTCATTCATTCAAATCAGCAATTTTCTACGTCTTAGAACTTGGTGTCAATTGCAAGGGCCAGAGCCTGTGTTTATCACACACCTCACTTTTCACAGGGGTTTCAAAACAGTATTTACAATAATTTCTTATTTCCAAATATTAGCAAAATATATTGGAGTTGTACTCTGCCTCTTCCCGGGTTGCCTAAGCAATCTGTTGCAATGTAAGTCTTGCACTGGATGCTTCGTCTCAAAGACTCTAGGAATATTTTTCTGTCTTCATAGTATACAGAGCCAGGATCTGGAAGCTGTGATCAATAACATAGATTAGCCCCCTGTTAGGGTGTTACCTGATTTTTTTTGAGCTTTGGCACCTCAGCAGTTATGATGACAAAGTTCAGCACCTCTATTAAGTGTTTTGAAAGTGATCTGAATGCCTTTTCACTTGAAAATCAATTGACAATAATAAAATCCCAAGGTGGATTTTTCTTCCTCTTAATGTTAAACTCTCTTACTTTATATAGTATAGTTAATAGTAATTATTATTCTTTCTCCTCATAATGTGATTTAACTCAACATTTCATTTCACAGTACCAAAGTGAGCAAATGCTGTTGTGCAGCTAAGCCCTCCCATACAATAGTAGTTCCACCAACTGTTTTTTGGGGGGATCAAGTGGCTGAGAAATGTTTACACAACAAATGAACTATTTATTATTTCTTGGTGAACAGAGACATAGCAACCTCATAACACTATAAATTGGTTTCTTAATAGTAAATAAGCCAATTGCTTGCTTTGTCTGTCAGCAGTGCAATCTGGTATTCCTTGCACTCCAACTCTGATAATATTGTTCCTTATATATCCCAAAGGCTGTTTTCGTGTTGATCTCACAGGCATTAACATCAACCAATCTGCTTGGTAAGCAGCTCTGAGATGCTTTATTGCCCAGCTCCCTCGTACTCTACTTTACTTATGTACTAATACCAGACACTTTTGACTTTTTACTGACAATAACTCATGGAAAGTCTCTTTCAGGGACATGCTGTTTTCATTTAGTTTCTTTTGGAGAGTAGTGTGATGCCCAGAACATGATGGTATTGGAATCTAAGGTCCTTGAATACGTCTGACCTGTGACAACTCTAATAGATGCAAAGGAGCTACCCTGGCTTATACTAGCCCATGTGGCAGCCCAGAGCTCAGGGAACAGGTAAGTGCTGCTGGGCTGTAGCCCTCCAGCCTTCCTCTGTGTTCAGCTCAGTGCTGGTGGCAGTAACTCTCAGGAAAACAGCTACCTCTGGTCTTCTCATTTCATGCTCTCCTTGCTAAGATCACACAAAGATAAAAAAGAGGTTTTTCAGGCCTTCGTTTGAATAATAGGGTTTGCATTAGCCTGGAACTGAAGCCCTCCAGCTCCCACACGTTATAAGTGCTGAGTGGAAAAATGGTCTGTGTCATGGGAAGAAGGGAATACTGTGCCAAAGTGTCACGGCTTGTTAGGAGAAGGACAGAAACCTAATCTAAAGGCAGATGGATGCTCATGGAGAGAAGGATAGAAAATGTCAATATAAGGCTGGATGACTACACCAACAAAGACATTCTTTTTATGAAGGAGGAAAGGAAACGAAGTAAAACCTCTTTGAGCTGTTATAAAATGAATATTTGGAGCAGGAAAAAAAAGGGAATCATGGCCTCAGTGAAACCTGAACTAAGACTCCAGTCTGTGCTAAGAACTGTTTCTGTAGAAACACAGATGGAAAGAGCCTTACTAAAGCACATGTACTGCTCATGACCTTGCTGTGATGGGCTATCACCATTATCCCTCTTGCTGGTGGCTGTTGTTCCTGTGGTTCTACTTTTGGGAAATAATCTCCTTTAAGCAGAAGTATCTGGATTATAATAAACAGTGTTACAGCCACAGTTAGTGCTACTGTGAATGAAATTGAAAAATGCCATGTAAACCTCTCAAGTGGTGGATGGAGAGAATTGCATTCAGCTGGTGTGTGGCAAGATGCATATGAGTTAGCATCATCTGTGATGCTACATGTCTGCTCTTGGCTCTGAGAATCATTGACATTTAAAGATTAGCTAGGAAGTATTTCCTACATTGTGGAAAGGCTGATAGAGGGGAGAAATGGCTAAAACCATGAAATATTCATGTTGTGTGGTCTCGTCATCTCTTTTCCCACATTCTCTTTGTGTTTCCTTTCCTGGTCCTTCTCTCTGATACAACCTCTCCTCTTCCTGCTTATCAAGAAATGTCTTTATGCTTTGAAATCCTTAAATTAATTTTCTTTTGCAATGGTTGAGGGGCTTTAGGTCCTGGGAGCTAACCCATTACCTGGAGGGGAGGTGCTCTCCCTTTGTCCTCTGCCATGTGGCCCCAGGGTGCCTGAAAAGAGCCACACAGAGACCACAGGAGAGGAACGAGAGAGAGAGTTTATTGATCATGGGTAGTGGTATATAAAGGTTTTGGGAGCATTTAAACTACTACCAATAAGAAGCTCTGGGGGATTCAAACTATTACCAATAAGAATCCAGGGATAACAACCAATAGGAAAGAGTACATAAGGGCCAATAAGAAAACTTACAGAACCTTTTTGAAGGACAGATACATGCAGACCTAACTAGTGAGATAATGGTTTTCTCAAGGGATTTTGGGAAAAAAGAGAGTGACTAAGGGAAAAAGAAGAAAATAATCCATTTTGTAACATATTTACAGAACAATGAAAGTTTCTGGTTTTAAGGCTAGCTTCTTAACCAGCCCACTTCTTACAAGATTTTTTCCATTCCTGATACTGCAGATCCACTGCCACATTCTTTTTCCTGTTCTTCCTTTCTCTGAGGTTTTCTGCAGAGGAGGTAATCTCTTGTGTCTTCCCAAAATACCTTAATTTCCTCTGCCAAAATCATAGAATCACAGAATATGCTGAATTGGAAGGGACCACAAGTATCATTGAGTCCAACCCTTAGTCCTGCACAGAACCAGCCCCAAGAGTCACACCAGATGCCTGAGAGTATCATCCAAATGATTCTTGAACTCTGTCAGGCTTGATTCTGTGACCACTTCCCTGGAGAGCCTGTTCCAATCCTCAGCCATTCTCTGGTGGAAGAACCTTTTCCTAATATCCAACCCAAACCTCTCCTGACTATTGGCAAGGCCTTTGTTTTTTAATTCTTTCTAATTTGTTTTTCAGAGGTAGGGTGTAGCTTTTAAGGCCTCTATAAACAATAGCAGAATACAAAGACAATATCTGGTATTGCATTCAAAACTGACCTGACTGTCCAGGTATAGTGCTTGGTAGTTAAAATGGAGAAAAAGAGGGAAACTTGGTTTTGTCTAAGTAGGTAATTTAATTAAATTAGGTTGTAAGTATATGGTAGACAGCATCTAATATGCTTAAGCAAGTGCTACATAAGGAAAGTTACATTTTTAGAAATCAGGTACTTGAGTTACATTTGACTAGGGAATTTTCACTGGTGGAATTTCTTGATCACACCAATAGATGGCAATCCATCTTCACATCCTGTTGCTTCTTCAAAAGTGAACTAAAAGGTGAGAAGGAAGAGGAGAAAACAGTTTTTCTCAAATGCTTTTTTCTCTTTTATGTGTCAGAGTTTCAAAGCTAAATGTTCAAATGCCCTGGAAATGAGAAATTATCTGAAAACTAGTACACTGCATGCTACCACAGCACAAATTACCCCATGCTGTCCTGTCAGATTTAATCTGCCTGAATCGTTTTTGGAAGGGATGATATGGGATTTAGTTTCCATGTGAGCTAGTAAATTGAGATTAGCACTGTTCTTGATATTATTGCATATTTTAATCTAATATTCAATTTATTGCCTGAGTTTGACATTGTGAAATCTTCAACAGATATCAAAAAGATATTTAGAAGAAAAAGAAAAGAAATTTCAAGTCACATGGAGGATACTTGATTTTCCAATCTGATTGTGCTTTGTGCTACAGCAGTGTATTTCAGCAATAACAGCAACTGGCCTTAGTTTTGCTTAGAGCATCTGATTGTAGAATTAATTTAATCTTTTTACTCCCTTTATTTACTCAGATACCACCACTACAGCCACAGAGCCCATGGGCATATGAGATTTTTTTTTTTTAGGAGATGTTTCCTACCAAAACTAATTGTATTGCTGCTGATTTGGTTAAAAAGTGAAAAATAAAGGAAAATTAATGACTTTCCCCCGGCTCTGCACACAGGAGTGGGCTGAAGCCAGCAAGTTCTGTTCAGTTGAAAATAATACTTACTTCAGCTGCATTGTCTTTTCAATCCAGCATGTTCCTCTTGCTGCCCTCCACAAAGCATAAGATTCCATGGAAAGTGACTAAACAGGGATAGCAGTTGCTCCCTCTGGCCTGATAGCTGGGCCAGAGCTACCTGGATACCAAAAGGCAGGGTCGTCACTGGAAAAGCAGAAGCACACCACAGGGAGCCAACCAGCCATGCCAAGGCAAGCCACAGGGGCCTGGGGCAGCAGCAGCGCTCAGTGCCCACTCCACGATGCTGCACGAAAGGCTGCCATGCTGAGCATCTGCCACGAGCTCTTCACCCACTGCCCTCTGCTTCAACTCATAGCCCTTCTCCTGTCCTCCGTGTTTCCTTCCTGCAGCATTTACACCAGGCTCTGGCTTTCTGAAGATGCCTGTGGGGGGATCTCTCATTCTGTCTGGCACCATCTGAAAGTCCCACAGTATTTGGAAAGCAATCATGGGCTTCTACACTGCATAGTTTTTCCTGAACTTTTGGCATTCTGTAATTTATTGTCCTTTCTCCTACCAGCAACCTGAATACTGCAAGTCAGTAAACGTAAACACGCCCTAGTCTAGAGGCATTGTTAACTAAAGAATGCAGGCAGTGCTGAAAATAAATTGCATCTACTTGCAGTGCACATCATTAAACCAGAGATTTCTTATGTGAACCTCCCCTTCACCAAAAGTAGTGCTTTGTATATAAAGAATAGTTCTTTTATTTAAGCTGTAAGTACCTGGTTTTGGGGGGTGCTCATAGCTGAAGAATAGAGCTGAGGCTGGAGAGCTTATTGTGGATGCTCAGGACAGCAGTATGTCAGGTAGAACAATAAGCTAAAAGAAAGTGAAGTTTCATTTGCTATTTATCCATTCTTCAGGTTTCCAAGTGTAAACATGTTGTGCTTCCAGGGAATAACATTGCCATGGACCTACAGGTACAGAAAAGGGCATAAAGTGCCTTGCACCATTCTTACATTTCATAACATTTCTGCCCTGAACATATGGTGCCATTTTGTGTAGGCATTTTATGCATTTTATGCACTTCAGAGGTTAGGTGTTTTTGTAGTGGAACATCCATTTACTTCCAGAAAGAGTAGTATTTTGCCTCTCTGCATTTTATGAAGCTTTTTGCTTTAAAAAAAAAAAAAAAAAGTGCCCCAACCACAGTCTAAGATTATATGAAGTGGGGAGAGAACACACAAAACCTGGCCTTCAGCCTCAGGGGTGAATCTCCATAATCTGAAGCCAACACCAGATGAACTGCTGAAGGGTTGCTATTTAAGCCTTGATACCATTACCTCTCCTCTTTGACCTGAAGGGATTGATTACCTGCTTCTGGAGTATTAATGAGTTTGCTGAGCTTCTCTGCAGCAAACCTGTGGGCATGAAATTCTCTTGCCTGAAAGAATGAAGGAGAAATCTTTGAGCTTGTTTTGTGGCTCCAGTTTAATTGCTGATGCAGGGGATTTTGTCATCTCTGCAATGAAGAATGTCAGAATCTATGAGTGTTACATTTCCTAAAAAAGCCAAAAGAAAATTCATGGGGAATAAATGTAAGGAAGGAATGGGAAAGAGAGGAAAACACACTAGCATTATTTTTCTGCTCTCAGGAACACATTTGCTAACACAGTTAATAAATGTTAACAAGGCACAAGTCTCTGTGTGGACCCAGCTGGTTCCCCAGTAGATCTGTAGCACTCTGATCCATGTGAAAGGGTGTTGTCTTCATTCATGGCAGTATTCTCCAGAACACACAAATTAATCAAGCATGTTATGAGAAGTTAATGGATATAAAATTAATGGGGTATTTTTGATGTCTTTTGTAGATGTTTCTGCATAAACTCAGATCCTTATTCCTGGAGTTAGATAGCAAAGTCCAAAGTCTGCTAAGTCAATAGTTGGTTTTTAATCATTTTCAATCAACTGACCAGTATCTGCTAGCATAAGCACAGCAGAGAGATGGAACTCTGGGTGTAGCACAAAGCTAAAAATTACAAGACTCAGCTTTAAACTGTTAATCTGCTACACCTTTATGGGTCACTTTACCCTCTGTGCCTCACTTTCCCTCAGCAGCTCCTATTATCTTCAGGGTAGAATTTACTCTATGTGGTGGGGATTTGCTGAACTCTAGTTGTGAGAAGTATATGGACTTTTTGGGCAACTGTTAGGGGTACTGTAATGCAGAAAGTCAGACTCTGGCTTGCAAGCACAGGTTAGGAAATTCCTGTGCATAGGTCGAAGCCCCGTGTGCATTGCTGACATCCACGTGCCCTGTTCTATGTCACTGCAGGCCTTTGGCATTTCCTGTGTTTTAGTTCTGGATACTTTCTGAGCATGGGTTGTCAATTCCACAAAACAAGGACAAAAGGACTAAATACAAGCGATTTTTATAACAAATGCAGAAAATACCAGTTCATGCAACATTGAGTTTACTGCTATGAGGATATTCTCTCAGCCACACTGCATGTACTGTTTATTTCATAGCATGCTTGCACATTTAATGTATGAGTTTGAAAGGGAAAAACTACCTTAAGGAATGTAACTTTACCTGTCATCTGGGTAAAGTTACCTTGTTAATTTTCTATTGTTTGGCATTTTGAGCTCTTGAGGAAAAGCATCAGGAGATTTATCCCTGACAAAGGATATGACCTTCAGTGAACTGAGAAACACAGCCTGCAGTTTCTGTCTTAAACCAACTGTTGCATCACTTGTCATATTTATTTGTGTCCTCTGGCATAGCACAAGAACCAGGATGGTTTCACATGCAGACTCACAGGGATTTTGTGGGTTTATTCCCTAAAGAAATACATACTTTCACACAAGTACAACTTTTCCTATATTGGAGAAATAGGAAGAATACTCATATCATATTGGACTGACTATGTCCTCCACTGGCATTAGCAATGGGGCCATGTTTGGCCCCACCAGTAGAAACTGGAATTATTCTGCGTCATCACTCCTATTGAAACATTTCTGTTTAGCCAAGGATCTGTATATGGGAAAGGGAATGATAGATAGTCATGTTAATTCTATCTTTAGTCCAAGCTGAGACCACCAACATTAAAATGCCGCAGCATTTTTTCTGTAGCATTTCCCTAGGCAAAGCTAAGTTTCTGTGCATTCCCTAAATGCAGATTCCCATAACATAGTATATTGTGATGTCTTTAACATGTTGCCTTGGCACTGATTTTTCTGGGTTTATTGTATTGTTTGGCTTAGGGGAAAAGTCCTCTTAAGGAAAAAAGCTTTGTAAAGAAGAAGTAAAATAATGATTCCTTAAGAACCAGAAGGGCATACAGGCTCCATTGCAATCCCTAAAAAGGGATTATGCAAATCAAGAGAAGGAGAAAGGAAGCATTGTGAAGAAATAGCTTCGGAGAAATGAAGAATCATTCTGTTGTGCCAAGATCATGCACCTTTTCTTTCATACTATCCCCTCAATGCTTTTCTCAGCTTCCTTCCTGATATCTCTTGTGTCAACAGTAGATTAAAATTTATTGAAGGTTTGGATACAGTGAGTGTCCCTTTGTTTTCCCTTGCATTTTCACTGTTCAGTATAGTACATTCTTCCTCTTCAGCCTTGAAATCAACTTCTGTTTCCCTTCAGGAAAACCTTTCTTACTTTTAGAGAATCTCTGGAGGGTTTTCCTAGTCTACTTTGTCTGTTTTTCTCAAGAAGACTGCCTCTTGCATTAATAGTTCTGTCCTCAAGCTCCAGTGAGTAAACTTAAGCTGACACTTTATGTCCAAATAATTTAGCAAAGGGCCTTATTTATGTGAACCTCTTCTGCCTAAGTATCAGGACTCTAAAGCACCCAGGAGTGGAAATATTTCAGCAATGGAGATGGTATACACATTTTATTGTTGTTTCATGTTTTTATTTTACTAAGAATTTATGATAATTTCTGCAACAAGACTTTGTCTGGCTACTTGGGGGCAGGGTGCACGGGGTAACAGGCCTGAAAATAGTGAGTCCTTCCTAAACTCTTTCTAATGGGCTTGTACCTTAGCAGCTCTCAGCTCTCAACTTCCCCCAGACCTGGATTTTGATAAGGAGTGTGAACAAAGCAGGAGCAGAGTTACTGAGCCTGGGCAGGGAAACTACAGAGAATGAGTGACGACATGACCCAAAGGATGTGGATTGGAATTAGAGGGCAAAGAACAGGTCATTGGTGCACTGGAGGAGAGTTGGGAATGTCTTGGACAAGCATGCAAGTTGGGAGGGACCTGGACTGACTAAGCAAGAAGCCTGATGCAGGAGGATCATGGGGGTGAGAACTGGATGTAGTTGATGACTGATGGCTTGGATTGAGGTGAGAACCTTAAATGGAAATGGGTGGGTAAGGATGAGGAGAAGCAATGAAGATGAATTATGTGGAGTGGGATGGAGAGCAGGGTGAGATTAGAGTAAGTCAAGCTGGGGCCACTAAAGGGAACAGCAGGCACTGCTTGCCTTCTTGCACCAGGCAGGAGCACAGGCTGGGGTTTCCATGTCATGTTTCCCTTTTTTCTGCACATGTGAAGACTTCCATGTCCACTATTAGAGAAACATTTTCTACCCTCTCCATGATGATTCACATCAAAGATGGCAATCAGTGCTTGCTATCAATTACTTCATTAGTTTGAATTAACTAATGTACTGTAGTTTGAATTAACTAATCCCTGTGTGTGCACTTCAGGGATCCAGCCTGACTGGAGCTCTATGACTAACACCATATGTTAGAAAAACTTTGAACTTTTTTGATTGTGCAGTTTCTCTGCAAGTTACAGCAAGAAATATTTTTCCCACATTCCACTCCTTCATTTGCACATTTCAAATTAATCTCTTAGCCATTCTTACAAACTGATTCTGGTCTGTTTATTTAACTGGATAAATGTCTGATATAAAATCTCATTAGCCCAACAATTACCTTTGACACCGTAGATGAATAAAGTCTCTTTGCCATGTAAATTAGGAAATTACACTGAGTCTCCTCCAGTTCTGAGAAGGCACAGTTTTGAAAGACATTCAAAATGCAGAACATCAGTCAAAGTCATTAATATTTCTGTGGTGGGTACAGTTTGTATTCAACATCCTTGATATCACCAGGCATAGGATTTTATTATTATTCCTCATGATAAAGCTGTCCTTATGCATCATATGCAGACCAAAGGCCTAGTTGTAATATTAATCATTCCACTTGATGATTCTTTCAGCTCTCCCTGCATGGCATTTCTTTGGAAAATAGCAAAAAGAATGAGAAGAACAAGAACTGATCTATAAAGGGAAGGAAAATAGGAAGGAGAGTCCATTCTTTGCAGCACTTTTATTATCAATCCCCATTATTTACCAGTATTAAGCACTATCACTGCAAAAACAAATGATTAAAGTGCCAGAAATTTGGATGTGGGTTTGATTTCCTCCTCCACTTCTCCTCTGTTCTTTCTGATGTGGTGAAAAGACTCTCTGCTTAGTGAATGTGCAAGCAACTCAAGATTTGGGTACTGAGGGAGCTGGCAGAAGGGCTCACTGAGCCACTTTCCATTATTAGATTCTCTATGAGGAAATATTTTTTTATGGAAAGGGTTGTCATGCATTGGAAAAGGTTGCCCAGGAAAGTGGTTGAGTAACTATCCCTGGGGGTATCTAAAAGATGTGTAGATGTAACACCTAGGGACATGGTTTAGTGGTGACTTGGCAGTGCTAAGTTAATGGACTCAATGATAATAAAGATCTTTTCCAACCTAAATGATTCTGTGGTTTCAAAGAAACCCAAATCCCATTCATAGCCAATACTATTCAAGTGGCTCCAGGACTTTGCTGTTCTGAAAATTTAGTCAGAGTCTTTCTGAAGTGACCGGCATTGGCATCTTCAGTATTTGGTTTCCCAGTCCCTCAGGTCCTTTTACAAATATTATCCAAACTGTATTGCTTGGAAATGGGAGCTTTTTTTAGTGGGCTATGTTTGTTCAGTGGTACTGTATAAGTGAACATGTAAGTGTGTGTGCACAGGAGAAAAGGTATGAAGTTTTCCATATAGCTTTGTTGTGTCATTCTTTCTTAATAAATGGAGCTGTGTAGGTTTTTCCCCACAGCAGAAAAATAATTGGATTCTAAGTAGGCATGCCAGAGCCTTGTTTACTCAGATACCACTCTTTTATGGTATAGCACCTCTGATTCTGTAGGGCTGTTCTGTCCATCTGGGTCACCAGCAGCCTCATTACAGTGTACATGTATGGTCATAGTGAAAACTATGACTAGTAAAAAGGACACACTGTAATTAACCCTAGCATGGATCCCAATCTGGGATGATGTTTTTTAATGTTGAAATTACTTTTAACCCCTCTAGTAGAGATAAGCAAGAAGCAGGAGAGGTAGAAAGAAGTAAAATAATGAAGTGATTAATATTCACACAATAAAGAATTCAGTCTTCTCATCTGTTAGAGATCACTATATGTTCCATACTTATCTGTCTGTAAATCAGAAAAAGACTGCTGATTTGTAAAAAAAAAAATAGTCATTAATTCAGAGAAGTGTACCTCTTTTCATATTTGAGCTTGTTGCCTGTTATCTGTATTTTTAAAATGTGGTAAATTGTCCACATCTCTCTGGATCTTTTTGTGCAAATGTATTTTCAGCTTTGGTCAGAAAGTATTGTGCAACATTATCTTATTAATTACAGTAGAACTCGACTGCTAAGTGCACCTCTAATTTCTGCTGAAAGCAGTGGGATTTACAGCAATGAGCTTTAAAGGTGGTTCTCCTGCAAAGTCTGGATCACTTGCTTAATCTCTACAAACTACATGGCTTTTGCCAGAATGATTTCTTTGATCACTACACAAATATTTTTGATTAAACAAATGTGTCCTGAGCCCAGAAGGCCTTCTTTGCAAACATTTATACTGTTGTTCCCCTGACCCCAGCTGTAACATTTGCGGACTGGCCAGGTTGTTTCCCTTAAGAGACGAAATTGATGACAGAAATCAGACAGGTTGTTTTGGTACTGTCCTGCTTATTTGCAAGGAATATATACAAAGTTATGCTTCCTTGAACCCAGCAGAAATTACTAGAGGCAGCTTTTAACAAAGTTTAAAAATCCAGTACCTCAAGTGCCTGCAACTTTATCCCTCTTTCAGGCCTGCTGGCACAAAAGTGTTTCATTTGTTCATCAGTGTCTTTTGTCTGGCTCCTCTCTCATCAAAACATGTTTCATGGTGCACCTGAACATGAGGAAGAGCTTCTTTACTATGTGAGTGATCTTGCACTGGAACACCATGCCCAGAGAGGCTGTGGAGTCTCCTTTTATGGAGACATTCAAAAGCTGCCTGGATGCAATTCTGAGTAACCTGCTCAAGAGGACCCTTCTTGAGCAGGGAGGTTGGACTGGATGACCTCCAGTGGTCCCTTCCAAATCTACCCATTCTGTAATTCCATGAGTCTGTGGTTGTGTCCTTGCAAACACTCTCTTACTGTCTTTGCAACCAGACTCTCACCCAGGTGAGCCAAGGTTCAATCTTGCTTGTCTTAACCATCAACTACTGTCACCACGAGGTACCTTTTTCCATAAAAGAATGCAATTTCTTCCCCTGTAGTTGAAAGAACAGTATTTAACCAATGCTGTGGTAAATGGGAGCTGCTGAGACCTTTTAGCAACTCACTTTCACTCACACAAAGATATTACATGCATAAAAATTGGTGGCAAAAGAAAACAAACCTCTGAATCAAGACTGATGCACTTTGTTTCTATTAGAATTTGCAGATAAAGGGGATTTCAATTATTTTTGGATGAAAAATGCTGTTTATACAATGCCAAAGCGTTACTGTTTTGTTGTATCTTTGTTTTTTGTTTTGTTTTGTTTTGTTTTTAAATCTGTTTTAGAAAACAAACTTTCTTTCCCTAGCTCGAGGCTGGTATGGTTTGGTAGTTTGGGTTGATTCAGAACAGGTAAAAGTGTTTTATGTTGTTGAGTGGCCTCAAAAGAGTAAATTTTTATTGCATTTCCACTTTGTGAATGAGATGTCAGTTTGAGATGCTGTCACTCCTGATGGTGTGGAGGTCTCCAAAGGATAGTTTCCTTCTTTCACAAAGCAAAATGGATTTCTTTCCAAGTATGCTCTATGTTTCAAGGTAGAAATAATCCGACTCTAGTGCATCATAACAAATGACAAAATAATCCAACTTGTGAAAGAAAACATGGTCATCACTCTCCTGAAATAAAATGCCTGTGCAGTAAGGTGGTATAAGGAGGAAGTCCTGTAGATCTATTAAGCTAGGTCCAACTGAAGCATTGTGAGATTGTATCCATAGTCAACAGTGAAGCTGTGCATCTGAACCTTGTCAAAATATTTTA
>VWZD01011923.1:132940-267779 GCA_013396695.1 Sakesphorus luctuosus
TTCCTTCCGAATTCCTTCCGAATTCCTTCCTTCTGAATTCCTTCCTTCCTTCCTTTCCATGAGTGTGCAGCACAAAAATACACTGGAATACCTGTTTTTCCTTCAAGATGAATTCCAAACCTTTTTAACCTCTGAGTGTAATCCCTTATTTGCAGATACAGGCTCATCGACTGTCTATATTTTTGTTTATTTTTATATTAATTGTTGACATGAAGTGCTAGTAAAATATAGGTTTCAGATGAATCTATGATATGTTAACCATTTTTTTTTTAAATCTGTGAGCTTGATGATCCTTGTGGGTCCCTTCCAGCTAAGGATATTGTATGATTCTATGGTTCTTAGACTGGAAATCATCTTTCAGAACGTGTGTATGTACAGTAGTTTCTCTTTAAGACTTGTGGATATTAACAATTTTATAACTTAAATTACCAGCCATTCTATCTCTCCACTCCTGTGGCTTTCAATTTCTTTCATTTTCAAACCCCTACAATTTTTTTCTGTGGAAGTGTAGACCTCTATATACCATATTCTAGCCTACTGACAAAAACCCTTTTATTTCTTAGCTAGCCTTTGCAGATCCCTTAGAAATTTTCTGTGGGCTGCCAGACTCAAGAACCACAGATCTGCTGTCAACCCACGTCAATTGGACTGTCCTTCTCTCTTTCCCTACTGCATACACATGCTTTTACTTAGAGTATATATTTTTGACAAATGCAAAGTTCGTCTCTGGCCAAGGGATTCCAAAAGAAAACCCTTTGCCACAATTACCCTTTCCAGCTTTTATTGATTTTGAGTCTTGAGAGATTTCCTACTAAAGACTACTGAGGTCTGTGCTAGCTAGAAAAAGGGAAAAAAAACAACTTTTTTTTTTAATTTAAATCAAAAGAAAAGCACACCTGAAAGAGTCAAACCAGTTGGCTTAATTTTTAATTCCCTTTACACTATTGTCTTCAACCCAAATGCTGTTCTGCTGCCACGTTTGTTCTGTACGTTGCTACAAGGCCTTGTTTGCTTTCATTAATATTAATAGGGATCCTCAGGTTCTTAAACCCTGTGTCTTACTGTGAGGACTCTGCCTAGACATCTGTCTGAATCGAGATATCATTGAAGAAATATTGACCTCTCTTTTGTGTCCATGTCAGGTAGAGCTCCTCAGTAGAGCTTCAAAGTGCTTGTGAGACTTTTAACACTGTGCATGGCACTATATATATTATAGAAATAACAAAAAAATAAGAAAAGAGAGTTTGAAAGTATATGGCTAGGAATGGTACGTTTGTGTATTTGTTGTAAAAAGTTATATAGGTATGACTGTGCTCTTGTGTCTCCTTTGCTTTGATTTTTCACTGTCTGAACAGCAAAAGCCCACAAATAACCTGCCTTTTGTGCACTTGTTTTATGGAGAATCCTTTAAAATGATTCTGTATCTGGTGTGTGGGCTGTTCTTGTGGAGTAGTAGAGACGTTTTTTCTCTCGTTTGGGTCTCTCCTTACAAAAGGGTACTACCATATTGGCTTCAAGCCATTGGAAAGTGCTTGAAACAAACTGCATATACCCATTCCTCCTGTTTTAGCATAACAGAGGGGAAACTCCTAGCTGCATTCCAGGCTCTGCCTGAACTCTGTATCCAGCATTGTCTGTTGAAGTCCTTCATAGCATTAGCTTGGATTTCATTGGGTGATTTCAATGCTCTTTCTTTCTGAATATACGAAAGTTACTAACTCTGAACTGGCTTAACAAAAAATATTAAGAAGTTTCAAATCAATGGGTGCAATTCACTGTAAGTATTGAGAACAGCCAAACTGGCTCAAAGAGGACTTTAGAATGGTGTGCAGCTCCCCAGGTACAGAGAGTAAGAAGGCACTGAATGAGTTCTACTGATTATTCACCTTGTCCAAACTTAGAGCGGTGATTTGAGACAACATGATGTTTGGACATTTTAATGAACTGGAGGAGTCATAGTTCAGATTTATGTGATTGTGGTGGCTGTGAATCCTTGACACAGGTCTTTGAATTAGGAATGTTTCATGAAGCAGCCATCAAACTCCATAGACAGTGGCTATGAGGAAAATTCCAATCAACAAGGGTACAGACTCTGTCTTTGCATTGCTTGGGAACCTTCAATTTTGCAAAATGGAAATATGAAAAACCGAATGGGAAAAAATCCAATTTTGAAGCTCTGAAGAGGGAATTGCAAAAGACCTGATCTGTTTTTAAAAGCCTTAAATCCCCTGAAGCTTCTAATTAATTTATTGAAAAAGTGTTCATAAAAGATGTAACCAACCCGAAATCTGTTGCTTCGGTAAAGAATGTATTCAGGATGAAAAGCCCAGGGCTTTGCCCTACCAGCACAGAGAGAGCATTTCAGCTGTCATCTGAGTAGGCACCTGTCACTCCCATCACAGCAGGAACAGCATGATTTCTGGCCTAATTTCTGGAACATCAGTGGTGTTGAATGGAGATCTCAGACACTATGCAAACCAGGACCCAAAACTACAAACGCTGCTTCTTTTTTACTTTTTCTTTGCCCCTATGAAAGCCTTGAGGAATATGAAGTCATCCTTAAGTCTGTTTCTGTTCCCCAGGCTTTTCTTTCCACAGTGATGGGCTGATCCTCACATATTTGCATGATGGTCTGACCCACTTTGAACAAAGTTATATGCTGATCAGTGAAAAACAGAACATGCTTTCCTGGCTTTTGGATTATTATTCAAAATGCAAGGAGACTCAGAGCAGCATGCTGTGTTCACTGTTGCATTCCAACACCTCTGAGTAGACAAGCTTCAGTAAAGCAGACCCATGGAGATACAGGAGTCTGCCTTAATGGTACAAAAACTTTCCATGGGCATCCACCATCTGGAACAACACTGTAGCAAGGGCTGTGGGGATGTGAGTTCTGTGTATGAAAACGAAATTTGCTCTTTGGTTATAACTTTGGTTTAGCTGTGTGTCAGGGCTGTGAAATCCCAATGCACTCAAGACATTAATTCCAGGGACAGTTCAGCAGCTCCTCCTAGTTTGTCACTTTCAGGGACAGGACAATGGACAGCATTGTTCTGCACTAAAAATCTCTTTCTGGTGACCTTGTCCAAACCCACTGCTTGCACTGTTGAGTTTTGCTGTCATGTACTGACATGCATACTTAGAATTTTATTTTGGGATTTAATATCTATGTTTCTGTCAAATCTGTAAGAACTAAAGTAGAATTTAATTGATAAGAAACATTTTATCCTATCTTAAATTTGATTTAACTGTGAAGCAAATAGGGCTCAGTAAATGTGTGGTTTTTTTTTTTTCTCTTGGACAATGGTTCGTATAGATTTAAAAGCAATATTCATAAATTACTTGACTCTTTTGTTTCATGCTGATGATTTTGTGGTATGTTTACATCACTGCTCATGTGGATGTATGAATTGCAGGGACTACACAACATCTAACGCTGGACAAATACATGTCATGGATCTGCAGTTCACCAAATTCTGTGGAAAAGCTGAAAGCCTTCCTTTTGATTGCTCTTATTTTAAAGCAGAAGTAGAGGTATATATATGCTGCATATAAAGCATAGAAAGAGGAGATCAGTCCCATCTGGAAGGTCCAGTCCTTCAAGGATTTGCCTCACCCTGAGGCTTCCCCATTCCCTGATGTTCACATATCTTTTTAGAAATATACTTAGTTGTTGCCTTTATTGGGCCTAGTCATATAAATAATAAAATCATGGGTTTATGACAATTTTAATGTGCCAAATATTTGGCAAGTCTCTTGGAAAAATTGTATTTGTGTCTTATATAAACCAGCACTTCTTAGTAAGAGCAGAAAACACCAGCAAAGATGACAGAAAATAAGATTTTTGAGATTGTCCCAAGTTAGTTTGACTTGCTACAGGTACCTTAGTACTTTTGAGGCAACCCTATGGAGGTTGCAACTTTTGTAAATGAAGAAGGGTAAAAAGGGTTAAAAGGGCCAGATGAAATACTTTGATGAGTTATGCAAAATACATGTATTAGGGCCAGTGTCACAAGCCCTAATATAGCAAAACCCTTAAACATCTGCATACATTTAAGTCCAAGTACAGTTTTGCAACTGTTATTGGGTACAGCGTAGAATAATTGAAAAATTACAATAAATCATGTTTTAGCAAATTAAAGTTGGGAATACATAAGCATGCTGCTAGATTTCCATTTTGGATCATGCTACTGGGGTTCAATATCCCTGAACACATCCTTTTAGGCTGCTATATATCTGTCACATAGTTTGGATAATAAGGAAAGTTAAGAAAGACTCCCTTTTACATTTATATTTGACCTGTGCTGTAAAATTTGCATTCAGTGCTATTCATGAGAAATGGATTTATGGAAGCTGTGATACCATCCTGAGTGAACACAAAAGATTGGAGCCAGACAGGGAAGTAGGCAAGAGGCACAAGAAACCTCCTTGTGCCTTTCTTTACCTGATATGTACAACCTTATCCTTTATCAGCTATAAATTTTACTAGGTGTTAATTTTGAACATAAATTTGACAGGTTTTTAAGATGCAAGAGCGAAATAGATTAAAATGACACTTTATCTTCTGGCTATGTTTTTGAGCTGAAGTATGGTGGCTGCCATGCTTCATGCTGTAGTCAGGGCTGCCAGAAAGTGTGAGCATGGTCTGAGCACATCTGCCAGATCAGATCTCTCAGGTTACTTTACACAAAAAGACACTCACATTTTGAATCCCAAATAGCCCTAAGCAGAAGACCTTCTTGAACCTGAGCTGGGACACAGGAGCCCAAGGCATGCAGCATCACTTCAAGCATTTGACTATAGGAGGGAAAGGCAGTGCTGGGGAGTTGCTCAGCCGAAATAACATGTCAATAGCCAGCCTGACTGTTTCCTGGGTGCTTGCTCCACATGCCCAGAAATGAGGAGTTTGTGGGGTTTCTACAAGAGGGTGGGATTTAGCCCTGGTTTGTCCTTCTATGTCAATGTTTCCTGGCCAAGCATCAGTGACAACAGTTTCTTGTCAATGATATACAGATAATGTCTTTTATGTTCAGAATGTCACAATTGTGCACATCCTGTGTATTTTATACTTAAACATATCAGAATTGACCCCTTCTCCATGAAAGTTTACTTAAAAGAATCACTAAGATTAGAAGTGAAAATAACTAAGCAATTATTTGATACTTATTAATTCATATAAATGGCATAAATAAATAACATGGCAAAAATAAATTGCGAAATAAATTGGGGGGTTTTGTAGTTTGTGCAAAGAATAGCTACTCATTTGATCTCAACACTACTGCTGTGACTTAGACAAATATTTGTATCCTCATTTATTATGTGCAATATATTATGCAGAGATGATGTGTTGTTTACCAAGCTCAAGAATCAGTGGGGAAGGAGAGAGTTGCATATGGGGCCAGGCATTTAGGGACTTCCCTATGATTTGGTCAGTGTCTCTGCCAAGTGATTTAAGAGTGAGATTTTTCAAGCCTCTATAAGACATTAGTTGTAATTAAAACTATACCTTCCAGTTTCTTTTGTCCTCTTAGGAAACCTAAGACATTTTATTTTCATTGGCATTACAGTATCTCCAGCTGTAGACTGAGGGCAACTAGTGAAAAAATAAAATGCAAAACAAACTAGGAAAAAACCCGTATAGCTCAAGCAGCAGCACGGAGCTAATCTCTGATGTAAGCATTTGTCCTGGCTAGTTTTTAATAGCCAAAACAGTGAGGGCTTCCACATACTTTAAAACTATTTCACAACTTTTACTGATTTCTAATGAATCTGAATTAGCACCTTCTTTATTTTCTAGCATCTTAGCAGCAAGGTTATCAGAGAGTTGGGGAGAATAAAATCATGTAGCTGTGCACAAAGAAAGAGAAGCCTCTGAAGCTGTGCATGCCTGGCTGGAGTTTACAAAGCATAAGCCAATTTTTGCACCCACAGAGCAGTTCATTTCTTGGCAGCTGAATCGGAATAAAGCTCCAAGGCTACAGCGGCCCACAGCCTGCTGTGACTCGGTGACCACAGAACCTAATTTGTGCTGGATAAAGCCCTAAAGAGATTAACTGACTCATAACATATGCTACTTTACCTTCTACAAATGAAGCTCAAATAAAGTGCCATGTTTCTGATTCCTCTCTAAATTTTGCAAATACCCCACCACTTAGTCACAGATATGGGGGAACTTGAAGAGGGGGGAAAAAATATAATTCATATATTTTTTACAAACACTTCAAAAGACTATATGCTTTTTCTGCCAGGAATGTGACATTTCACATTAAGGAATCTATAAAAAATGCATACATTCATTTTAGGGAACCTCGGAGCAACAGCAGTGCAGGTGTGTTACCTGCGGCATAGCCACAAAAGAGAGGCAGCTACATCTAGTGTTGAGTTTAGCAACGGATGACACAGATAAGCGTAAAAGTCACTGAATCTCTTCAGTCTCTCCAGGGCTATAAAGAGCTTGCTAGAGACGGTCAGCAGCTTAAAAGAGGGACCATCAGGAGCAAGAGTGTCAGCCAACAGAGTCAGGGTGTTTCTAAATCAGATTGATGGGTGTCTGCACTGTGAAGCAGATGCACTCTGTGGTTCAGCAGTTCCTGACTCCATATTGTGGAGCTGGCCAGAATGAGTTATTCTTCCCTGGCAGCCCCCACACACCAATATTACATTGAGGATGAGGTACTGTTATTCACCTGGATGTCATTCCAACATAGAATTTAAATGGGTGTCCAGAGACATGCAATGTATATAGCATTAAAAACTGTAAGGCTAAATTCATTTTCCTGTCATGAAACCCTGTTTTCCCAAAGGATTCAGATCAAGGCAATCCAGGTGGTCACAGGTATAGGTCATCTTCCACTAAAGCAATGACCTGACATCGTTGGTCTTACATTTCGTAAATCATTTTGAAAATCCAACCCTTTTGAACACTGTTGAAGTGGCAGGCACTTCTTATCAGTGATTTCAAATACAGCTAACTTGATTAAATTTAAGGCATTACATCCTATTGAAATAACAACAAACACTAGCTCAAACAGCCATTTTAAATGAGCTAATAAATACTGGGTCAGAAAATGATGTTGCTGATTAACAGCTCTACATTTTAGCCTACTTTATTGTCACATCTTAATGCAAAATGTATATGCAGAGTTCAGGAGCAGTATCCAGAGGAGGGTTAAATAGGAATCATTCTGTGTTAAATGGCATCTTAGAAACGTTTTTGGCTCTTCGAAGATAGTACACATCTCATGCACTAAAAGCTTTATGTGTCTACTCAAAACTGGAAATGTTGTGGTTTTAAAGTTACCAAGCAGAATCCATCCTAGTGTCCTTTTTCTCCTGAGATTTTCTGAAGGCCCTTAAAGATCAGGGCATCCAAACATAAGTGATAAGTGAAAACCTAACACATTTAGTGCCTTTTTGAAAGCATGGTCTTACTCTGATATTCTCAGCAGATATATGTCAAGAAATTGAATAATTGCCCTTTCCCTTCTAGGCATTTGCTCCAAAGACCGAGCAAAGTGTGTCAGCTTCCATGATGCAATTGCACTTGCTTTGGGGTTGTGATCATGGTCAGTGGCTGTGGGTGAGCTGATTAGCAGGAATTCATGCTGTAGTAGACCAGTTGTGAGCCATTGTGTGAATACAGTCTAAAGTTCAGCTTAGTGAAATTCCCAGTATTGATGGATTCAAGGGGGCAAATTCATCATCATATCCTACCAATGTGCCTCCAGGCTGATTCAAACCCTAAATTAATGTTCTCCTATAGATCAAACTTGTTTTCAACTCAAAGAGACAATCAGTCTGCACAGGCTGCACATTTTTATGCTTACAAGACTGTTTGATGTTTATGCCTGGAATCTTCTTGATTTTTGTATTCACTGACCTAAAATTCATTGTGGGCTGAGCAGATCAAGTCCTTACCATAACTGATTAGCTGGGAATCTTGTTCCTCTCTGTTTTCTTTCCAGACTTGTTCTGACAATAAAGCTAGATCTTGGAGCTGAAGCTGAGAAACCTCAAAGGAACTGCTTATAGACAATATATTTTTAAGCAGTAAAGGTATTTATTATGATGCCAGGAGCTAGCCAGCTCTCACTGGACACACTAGCCCATCTTGAGGATACAAAGCAAGCCATTTTATACATTCTAGAGGCATGGTTACAACATTGAATTATACACATTAATGAATTCTTTACTTTTCTGTGTTCGCTGATCTAGCTGCTTCAAGCGTACAAAGTCCTGGCTCTAAGCCCCCTGCATATAGTTTAAACATCTAAGGTATGTGACTCATAGCCCAGTGGTCTCTTGTATATACTCCATATATTTTCTATGCTGAAAAGACCAAAACAGAACAAATTATTAACTAGTGTTTCTACAATGTATTTGTAGCAAATCAGGCAGAAAAAATATTAGGTTTATTATTGCCTTCCAATTCAGCATCAACTAAGCCATCATTAGCACCTCTTGTACCTTGCTTGTTTTCAGAGCTACCAGAAAAACAAAGCTCAGGAGGTGTCAAGCTGGTAAGATGTGTAAAACTGAGTTATTTATGCAAGTGAAACAAGCTCAGAAATTTCCCCCTCCCCAAGCACAGACCCTGTACACCTCAGCCTGTTTGAATGATATATTGAGTTTAGGCCCAAGTGAATAAGGCAATTCCTCAAAGACCATAAAATTGACACAGGCCCACTAAAGTCAGCAGAACTTTTCAGCCAAGGATACTTATTTAGTTCAAGGGGACGAGTATGATTTTAGTCCAGGAGGATTTGAGTATTATAAACTCACTGCTAAAAACCTGGAGAAAAGAAAAAAGAAAGGAAGAAAGAAGGGAAGGAAAAAAGAAGGAAAGAAAAAATTGTAGATATCATTGGCAGCAAGAAGACTCGAAGCAGCTGTCTCTGGCAGACGTGTTTCATTCAGATCAAACAGAGCTGTGGATATTTGGAAATAACCCACATTTACTATGTATTTAACTACAAGCTTTCCATTTGTTTGGAGGCAGTCAGGGAATTTGTGCTCAAACAAGTACTTTTGTCAACCAGGTTTTGTTCAGAAAGCACCATTTTCCTGTGGCACCTGTGTGTGAGTGCCAGGATGCCACATGGAGCACAAGCAATCCAGGGCTGGGGGAGGGCTCCTGATTTCACAGCTTTTGGTCACACAGTCCTGGAGGTAAAGGAAGATGTTTTCAGAATGTGTCTTTCTCCAGGTACCTAAATGCTTTCATTAACCAGGGTGAAGAGGTGAAGATGACCTTGTGCTTTGGATGTGCTAGTTGTTAAACCATGGTACCTGATAGCCATTCCCACTGATAAGTCCTCAGAATTCCTGTGCACAGCCTTTCCTGAGAGGGACTTCACCATCTGTCATAAACTCACAGGGGATGACAATCAGGCCGGAGACTTGGAGCCCATCCTGTGTCATCTGCAGAGATCCTCTGTCTCCCTTAATAAGAACACTGAAAGGCTGTAATTTCTGCCTTACCAACTGTCACATTTCCTCCCTATTGGATTGACATATTTTCTCTTGAGTTCTTCCCCATGGAAATGCTTTTTATTTATTTATTTAAATTATTTTTAGATAGCTTATGTGCACTCTAGCATTTTAATTTTAGTATTTAAGGCCTTAAATTGTATAGTACTGCTGCTGTCTACTTGCAGGGCTATCCATGGACTGTTACTGTATCACAGCTTTTAAGACCAATTGCAAGGAGAATATAAGATGATAGAATGGTATTATATGTGTTGGAGACTTGCCCAGGCTGCCAGTACCTGCGTTCCCCCCACAAAACAAAAAAGAAAAAAAGGAAAAGAAAAGAAAAAGACTTTGGAGGATCTGTACCTTGGTGTGGAGAGCACCTTTTGCTAGCACTCTTGAGACAGGTCTTCAGCCTGCCTTAGGGCTTTGTTTTGCAAGCCACAAGACTGCTTCAAGAATGCTCAAGGTGAGATTGAATGGGGCTTTGAGCAACCTGATGTAGTTGGAGATGTCCCTGCTCATTGCAGGGGCATGGCACTAAATGAGTTTTAAAGATCCCTTCCAACTCTAACTATTTTGTGACTGTGATTCTGTGTGACTGCTAGTCCCTGCCTTGCTGTAAGGAAGTTGTTTGCACCTTGCAGAACTGCTCTGTACCACAGATACTGTTGGCTGTGAGATCTCACACTGAGACTAGGAGAAAACTGCAAATCCCTCTAATGATAAGAGGGAAAGGATGGTCCGGTGATCTGCTTGCATTAGGATAAACAGAGTGTTCACAGAGTTTTTTTTTTTACAGAAGTAGTGGAAGATGTTTGCTTTCCAAACCAGAAAACATCACTGATCTGTATTAGGGTGTATCTCCATCAGAATACAGGGAATAGGCAACCAGTCACAGGAAAACACAAACGTTATGCTGTTTTTGCCTTATAGGGAGAACTCAGCAGGAAATTATGGCCTAAGATACCATAATATGGAACTTCACTGTCAGTCTTCTGAAGATCACCTCAAGATAATATGAGACAGATTTTCAAAAATAATTGAAAACACTCCGTTAGCAAAAAACACTGCGGTTTTTAAATTACTCAAGAGAAAGACTGGTTTCCCAAATGACTACACACACCAGAAAACTGTGTTCCTATTAACAACGATGACAACTTTGTTTCTTATTCAAAGAAATATGTGCATATAGGCCTACTATTTCGGTGTGTAGGTACCATGATAAATCCCCACTGTAAATCCCCAGACGAAAGCAGCAATTCAAAATTTGCTAAAACACTATGGTATTATGGAACACTTTCAAAAGCGTGGATTTGTTTTCCACCTTTCCCCCCACTAATAAATGTTAAATTCAGCAGTAAGGGCATGTAACATAGCCACACTAGTACTATAAAGTGTAGGTTTTATGATCCAGATCTGTAGAACATAAATTTTCCAAGGGCTGTAATTATATAAAATGCTACAGGAGTCCAACAATGTGAAGAAATCTATTTTTAGGGGAAAATTTTTCCAGTTATCAGGGTCTCAGTCTTTGGCAGGGGAATTATAAACACTTACTGGACTGAATTGCTTGACAGCTTGTTGGAACTGGCTTGTTGTCTTTTGCTAACTGGACACAAATCCCTCTCAGACACTGGGAACACCTTTGCCATTACCTGAACTTGTCAGCTGTGGGGTGTCCCTTACACCAGCAGTGGGTTTAACAGAACAGATAGTCCAGGTTAGGGTGAATAAAAATATTAGACCTCATAGAGGGAAGCAGGGGTTCATAGAAAAAAGTGACCTGCCTGAAGTGTTTTCATATCTAATGGTTCTGAAGTGTTGTTTAGGTCTACCACAAGGCTTCACAACACCCAAATAGCTGCAAATTATCTCCCTTCAGCAGATAGCTAATTAGCTAAAACCAGGTCATACTTTCAGATCAGCTCAAAGGAAATGCCAACAACTCCTATTGATTGCATCTCAGTGGATGAAACTTCCTGAACTGTTTTTCTTTCCTTTCCATGCACTGACTCTGTGCTGACTTTGCATCAAATTTTACTATCCTTCTCTCACCCCAGCTCATTAGAGCCAGTTTCTGTGAATATTAATATTATCCTAGTGGATTCCATTAGAAATAACCTCAGAACATCAAGTAGTCAATGGTTTCTCCAGGTCATTGTTGACTCTACTGAGGAAAACAAAATTACAGCTTTAAAAGTTCTCCAGCTGTGTTCATAGACTGCATGAACATAACGTGCAATATCTCAACCACTTCCCACCTCCACGATCATCATGACTATCATCAGTAATTTCATGTAGTTGGGGAGTAACCACACCTTTTTTTTAAAGACTGATGCATGCATCTGAAAAAGCTGTTTCAGATCACCACTCCATAACACCTTTTCTTGTGGCTCCTGCATGGGCTTCTTTATGTTGCACTGGAGCCAAATGCCTAAAGAAAGCCGAAGAATGTTGTGCTCATGCTCAACAATGTGTAAATAATTTTAAAGAAAAAACTTATATAAATCTCCAGAAAAAGTGGATGTAGTGGATGTTAGCCATACATTCAACTTCCACAATGTGTGCCTTCAGCTCTTTCTCTTTTTTTCTCAAAGCAAGGAGTGGAGGATTGTCCCACCTCAGAGAAAAGCCATGACAATAAATGCATTAAAGGATAAGATGTGGAGTAAGTAGCAAACCAGAAACTGCTTCCTACTCACATACATAAATGCATGTATGCCTAGAGTTTGGAGACATACATGAAATAAAAGTTCCCAAACACATATTCTTAAAAATTACTTGTTGGGGTTTTCTTTTATACCAGTTTCCTGAGTTGGAAGGAATCCACAAGGACCATTGAGTCCAGCTTCTGGCCCTGCACAGGACAACACCAAGAGTCACACCATGTGCCTGAGAACATTGTCCAAATGTTCCTTGATTTCTGGTAGCCTTGGGGCCTTGACCACTTCCCTGGGAAGCCTGTTCCAGTGCCCAAACACTCTCTGGGGGAAGAACCTTTTCCTCATACGCACCCTAATTCTCCCCTGGCACAGCTCTACCTGTTCCCCCAGGTCCTGTCACTGGTCACAGAGAGCAGAGATTGGTGCTGCCCCTCCACTGCCCCTCTTTGTGAGGAAGCTGCAGACCCCAGTAAGATCTGACCTCATTCTTCTCCAGGCCGAAGAGACCAAAATGTCCTAGTTTTCTGAAGCCAAGTTCTTGAGATTTGGAAGAGATTGCTCTGTGGTTTGAAGCAATCTCCGGAGATCCCCCACCAGTTCTTTACACCAGACAAACCTCTAGTGGAATCCTGACACTGAATTTTCAAAGGAAAATAAAATCTGCCTTTTTGGTTTTTTGGTTTGTTTGTGGGGTTTCTTTTAGTACAATTTTTTTCTACTAGTCGCCATTTGCCCATTAATGATACTAAAAATCCCCATTTGGTACTTTCCTCTGAGAAGCTGTCCTTTTTTTCCTCCATAGATGCTATTTCCAAAGCTTGTATTTGTCACTCTAAAAGAGCAGAGCTGAATGAGCTATTTAGCCATATAATAAAGTAACAATGAATGAAGCAAGAGGACCAATTGAATTGTTGCTATTATTTCAACAAAATCCTTTCAGCAATTGCCTCGCTCTTCACAGAGACCTTCACAGCATTATTTCAGTAAATGACACCATGAATGTAATTACTTTGATTCAGAGTGTTGGAATCACGCAGGTAACAAATTACACTGCCCCCTGATGAGTAATAATTCAATTATTCAGTGGCCTTATAACAGTTTGAAATAGCCTATTCTCATTTCACAAACATCATATTTACTGCTGGAAATAAACCATTTCTTCAAAATGAAATATGACATCTATGTATCTTAGCACATGTAAGGTCCCAAATGGATCACTGCATAACTGCATATCTTTGGTGGTTTTAGTATTAAAGGGTCTGTAGAGAAGCTGAGCTTCTTGAGTTACTTCATCTCAATAGATGTGTACATATATTTTGTCTGTTTATTACCTGGTAAATCAAGAATTTATTGTATAATTATCAAGCAGCAATATTACACCGAATAAGGTTGGATCTCAGTGACACCAGTGCTGTTGGAATTCATCCCAACCTGAAAGCAGAAGCTAAACGTGTGTCCAAAGAGACATTCCTTGGACAAGAGTCTTCTCTTGTCTGCTTCAGCACAAATGAAGCATACAACACTGTTAAAGCCAAGACAGGAGAAAAGAGGAGGGAAGGAGAGGAAGAAGCAACCCTGCTTGCCAAAAGGTCAATTAAAAGTTAGACTTTTGGCATAAAATCTGTAAAGCCCATTGAGATTTTCAAATGCATTAAGTGCCAAACTCCTAATTATGCAATCTCCAAATCATATTTAGACATCTGGAGACTTATGGAAATCCCACAGACGCATGTCTATCTTCACCTTTGTGTGTCTAAATATTTTTAAAAAGTGATAGGTGTCTTCATCTAACTGTGGTGTTGTTTATACAAGTTGTATTCAGCTCAGCAGCACAGCATTCCTTCAGGCTGTCTGCAGGAGGCATCAGTAAGGAATTTCCACACCATAATTGCTGGGTTTGGTCCTAAATAAAAGCAGCAGCAGATGCTGCAGCCCATTTTTTATGTGATACTTGGCAGCTTGGTGTTGCACAGTGATGTGTCTGATATAGATTCCATTTCTGAATTGGCCTGAAGATGTCCAAACTTCTTTTTCCTTGGGGACTGCCTTGACACCCAGCTTGGCAGCAAATTGATTGAATAGCTTTCAGTCTTTCCCATGGAAGCTGTGCCATTACACATGAAATATTTAAAGGATGTGTTAATCTTTAAGAGCAAGATGTGCTCCACAAGTTCTCAGGTGAGAGACAGAGTACACTGCTGAGAGTGGAGGGTACAGAGGGCTGTCTGCCAGTAACTTCTATTAAATTATTTTTACAAGAAGGAAGTGATTTTCCTCTCAGATGAGAACTTAGTCCCTAGACAATAGAATCATTCTGTCTCTGTCAAAGAATTTCCTCAACCAGAACTAAAGTCTGGTATTGTAGCATATTTTTTCCAGATTTGTTTCAAACCAACAGTCATTTTGGTGGTTTTGTAAAAGTCAGTGTCACAACGTGGATGTAAAAATATCCCTTTACCATTTGCAAAAACTGAGTTCCACTAAGGAAATCTACTAAAACTTTGCAATAAATGGACATGGAGTTATAATAAGATGAGGGATGAATCCCTCAAGGGAAAATGTGAAAAATGAAAACAGATGAAAAAGAAAATTAAGCTGATTTTCTACCAAGAAGCAGTGTTGCTCGCCAGTGTTCAGACACGCACCTCTGTAAGTCTAAAAAACTCTTCAAGATTGTGAGCATGCATAAGCAATATATTTGACCGTTCACATGTAGAAATGCAAACCCCTGTGCAGGGAACGGCAATTAAAGATCAAAACTTTTTTATGTATTTTTCAGAGGAGGAGACTCTGTGGTGGCCTTAAGTTTCCAGAGCCATATATTTTAATAGTTACAATTCTGACAACCCTTTCTTATGTGACGGTTTCCAGGCCAAGATCTCAGTAGAAGTTTATCCTGAAACAAAATTTAATTATCCCAATAACACGGCTATAAAATTCACAAATTCTGTTCATACTTTACAATGAGCTAACAGAATAATGAAGACTTCAAGACACCAATTTAGTGCAATTAGCAGCATGGAATAGAATGGAAAACTCCATCCAAACTGAGCAGCACCTCTGCAACACATCACATTCTGAAAGTTAAGCATATTATATGTCTTTGTAGGATTAGAAACTAAACTTTTCCTATGATCTACTATGCTGAAATCTCTGTTTAGCACAGAGATTTTTAAGTAGCACTCCTCTTATTAGAGATAAAGAAACAAAGTAAAAGTAACCCCAAGTTTTAATCATTCCAGTAAAGCCAATAGCAAAACTCTCTGAGTTGGTGAGGCTGTGAATTCACAGAATCACAGAATATGCTGGGTCGGAAGGGACACACAACAATCAGTGAGTCTAACCCTTAATCCTGCGCAGGACCATCCCCAACAGTAACACCATGTTACCTTGAGTCCTGTCACTGGTCCCCACAGAGAAGAGATGAGTGCCTGCCCCTCCTCTTCCTCTCACAAGAAAGTTGTAAGCTGCAGTAAGGTCTCAGTCTCCTCCAGGCTGAACAGACCAAGTGCCCTCAGCCTCTCCTCATATGGCTTCAACTCAAGACTCTTCACCATCTTCGCTGACCTTCTTCGGACACTCTCTAAGAGCTGAATATCTTTCTTCTATTGTGATGCCCAAAACTGCCACTTAATTCAAGGTGGGGTTGCCCCAGTGCAGAACAGAGTGGGACAATCCCCTCCCTTGACCAGCTGGCGGTGCTGTGCCTGATGACCCCCAGGACACGCTTGGCCCTCTTGGCTGCCAGGGTACTGCTGACTCATATTCAACTTGCCGTTGACCAGGAACCTCCAGGACCCTTTCTGTGGCACTGCTTTCCATCATCTCATTCCCCAGACTGTATAAACACCCAGAGTTGCCCCATCCCAGGTGCTGAATCCAGCACTTGCCCTTGTGGAACTTCGTATGATTGGTGATCGCCCAGCCCTCTAATTTGTCAAACTGTCTCTGCAGGAGGACTCTGAGGGAGTCAACAGCTCCTCCCAGTTTTATGTCATCTGCAAACTTGCTCAGTATCCCTTCCAGTCCTGCATCCAAGTCATTAATGAAGATGTTGTAAAGAGCTAGGCCTATCTATGCCACAATTCAAAACTGTGTTGACTTTTCCCCACCATGCAACAGTTATTTCAGCTCTCAAAAGCACAAATTGAGTACTACACATAAAGATTTCAATTGACTGGAAGCTAAAAAATCAAGATTGGTTTGTTTACTGTTATCTGTCCTGTCCTGGTTACAGCTTAAGGATATGTGACCAGTACTGAGATGGGTTTGAAGTAGAATTCAATTCCAAAACCTCCTGCTATGTTGCCACACAATTCTTAAGGTGAGCAACCTTAGCAGCTGTCTCAATTTTTTAACATTGATGTACCTCAGACAGTAATAGAGCAGTTTGACCTCTCTGTCAGGCTTAAGCTTGACTACTATCCCAAGAGCAGACACTCCTATGCTTGTCTCCCTTGAGGGATTTTCTCAGGAACAAAACAAGTCTGGCACACTTCTGTAAAACTAGTCTCTGTTCCAACACCAATGATATTTGCTGCTGTCTTCTAAAAGTCAATTGAAATAGAGTGTTTGCTTCCTTTTAAACAACAGCATTTAGAAGTAAAAGACCCTTATTCGCTCCCTACTTTCCATCACTCTGCCAACCCAAGTGCATGTACAAGCTGGGGAGAAATCAGGAGGAGAATTTAATCCCTCTTCTCATTGTTTTTCAAAGAACAATTCAAGACTTATTGCCTTGTTGAAGCAGACAACAGTGAAAATGGCTGTATAGTTTATTCAGTAGGGCAGATGTTTATGGTAGGAGAGATCTGGGAACTTTCCCACAATTATTCTACTGTTTTCTCAAATTATTATTTCATGTTAAATTCCACTCCAGAGCCAAGCGCATAAAATTAAGATGTCAGAACAGTCATTGACTAAGTTTATTTTTGGACCCAGCACTAAATAAATGTATTTGAAACCTTGTTTTGGCTAGATGAAGACATTTATGTACAAAAATAGATTTGAAAACACAAAGTTCTGTGGGAAGGAATTGCCCCACAGAATACCCTTGGTTTATGCTAGGTGGGATTGCCTGCCACTAATACTGCAAGGTTTGTCAGGATGTATTTGAGAGTCCTCCCTATCAGCGTTGCCTCCCGATCAAGTAAAATCACCCTCTGACTGGTATGGTGCTGGTGGCCTAAACCCAAGTTCTAGCAAGAGTTGTTGAAACTGAGGGAAATGGATTGAGGACTGAGAATTAGGTGTTTGCAGAGAGACATGGCTTTGCAGCATTTTAAATAATTTCCATATTGCTTTATGGGAAATCAGTTGAGGGTTGCTCACCCATACTCCAAGTGTAAAATAAAATGACAATAAACAAGACTTTTATATAACAAAATAACAATACATTCTTGCTAGACTTTTTCAAAACAGATATCTCAGCTTTTCTCACACATTATGCACATTTAGTATCTTTTAGATCAATATTTTATATGTGGTGTAATACCCTTCCTTTTTCTTTAAACAGAGTTGACTGGAGAAAGGAAGGCAGAGAGATTTCATTGCTGTATAACTGCTATTGATTTTGTAACTGCTGAATATAGAGCAAAAGATACTCCAGTAAAGGAAACATTTTTATTTCATGTGAAATATATTCCATAAGGAGAACACAGAAAAAAGAGGGCAAAGAAGGATTTGGGCAGCTAATTAACATGGATCATAAAAATCAAAGAAATCAGAGGGACAGAACTCAGGAAGGCTGGCATGGCCACTCCAGAGGCCACTGATCCAGATGAAGGATCAGCCATATTTATGTCTTTCCTGACAGATGATTCTCTGAGCTGCTTTTGAAAATCTCCAATGACAGAGAGACTAAAATCTCCCTAGGTGATCGATCCTCACGTTTACATAATCTTACAGTCAAAAAGGTTTCACGGAATTGTAGAATATTCTGAGCTGGAAGAGGCCTACAAGGATCATTGAAGTCCAACTCTTGACCCTGCACAAGACCCTCCCCAAGAGTCACACCATGTGCCTGAGAGCATTGTCCAAATGCTTTTCAAACTCTCCTAGGCTTGATGTTGTGATCACTTACCTGGGGAAACTGTTCCAGTGCCCAACCATTCTCTGGGGGAAGAACCTTGTCCTAATATCCAACCTAAACCTCACCTGACACTGCGCTGTTCCCTTGGGCTCTATCTCTGGTCACCACAGAGAAGAGATCAGTGCCTGCCCTTCTGCTTCCCCCTATGAGGAAGTTATAACTGCAATAAGGTCTCCCCTCAGTCTCCCCTTCCCCAGGCTTAAAAGACCAAGTGACCTCATACACTCCTCTAATAGCTTCCCCTCAAGGCCTTTCACTATCTTCATAGCCCTCCTTCAAACACTTTCCAAGAGCATACAGTGAGGCACCCAGAACTGCACACAGTATTTAAGGGGTGAGGCCACACCAGTGAAGACTAGAATGGCACCTCTTGAATGTTAATTTTCCATAATAATATTTTTATCTATGCCAGTTATCCCACTAAGTATAGAGGTTAAGTCATAGTTTTTATTATGCATTATGCTTTTATTCCATGTGGTTTATTCTCAATACATCTTCAACTGCAGAATCGACATAAAAATATGATCATCGAAGACATAGTTTTGAGCCATTATTTGCTGTTGACAATGGACTTGGACCTTAATTCTCTGATCAAATGTACATGGGTGTGTCCTTGTACCATGCAGATACTTGGCAGGATAGTGAAAGATAGGGAGATGAATACCACCTGCTTCAGTATCTGTGAAAGAAACCACCTGTTTGAAATGCAAATTATGCTGTTAGACCATACTCAAATATCATAATGGGAATAGTAGCTGTAATAATTTCTAATTTAATCAAGTTCATCATTTGTGTTTTAAAACTATCAATCAAAATGTACTTTTACTTCCTTACAGGTTAGACTTGCTTACAGAATTTTCCTTTGAAAGTGTGCATATGCAGGTTTAAGCCAATTTCCCATAAAGCTGCGAGAGGTCTAAACTCTTATATCAATGAATCTTAAGCATCTAAGTTAGGAGGCCTACTGATACAGAAGATCCACTGACTTCACTTAATATAAGACATATAGTTACTTCTCGGAATGTGTGAGGTCAGATGGACTGGATTTTTCCCTTTTGTGCTTAGAAGTACTTGAAAATATATACTAGGAATCTATAGGCTCTTTTGATTTAAATTGGATTTAGGTGAGTGAGTTCTCTTCGAAAATCTGTTTCTTAATATATAAGTAGTTCTGTTGCTAATTTTCAGTACAAGATACCTTATAAAAACCTGACAGT
Source organism: Sakesphorus luctuosus (assembly GCA_013396695.1). Lineage (NCBI taxonomy): Eukaryota > Metazoa > Chordata > Aves > Passeriformes > Thamnophilidae > Sakesphorus > Sakesphorus luctuosus. The sequence continues at coordinate 152,386 of VWZD01011923.1, forward strand.
GTGGTCATAAGATTCAGAATCATCTTTCTCTCAGCATTCAGTAACAGAAGTAGTTTTTCTTGTTAGAAGATCAACCTTTTAATTTAAACAACTTTGTATAAATAGTATTTCTGTTTGTTTTCAAATGCTCAGTTTTGGGCAAGAAGAAATGTCATCAAACAAGGCTGTGTCCCACAGAATATCTCCCTGTTTACAGTACTTCTGTAGCCACTGAAACAACCACCAAAAAAGACCAGGGGAGCCTTATGCAAAGAGAATTGCCTGTCTCAAGCAAGGGAGATATTCTGGGGTAATTTACTGATTCCATAGTGGTGGATTATTCATTGTATAATTTCAGATACCAAGATTGCTAAAACAAGAGAATCCTGTGAACCATGGGCTGTATTGGATTAAACTGAAATGAAAGTTCCAGCTTCTCAAATTATGCCAGCCTTATCCTATAAAATACTCTACCTTGATTTCTTTGTAGATAACTTATTCAGAGCCAACTGATGTCAAATTGAGAAAAATGGCTATGAGAAACCTAGAGAAATTTTTCCATTCCGTATATTCACCTGACAAGTTAGAAATTCACTATGAATCCAGCCAAAATAATGAACAGAGCTAATGGAGAATTTCTTCTCATATCTAAAGCAAAAATTTTAACATCTCTTATTCAGAGAGTTTGTTGTTACTTGGCTTAGTCTGAAAATCACTGTCAATTTTTCTTTTTAAATTAACATTGGTTGAGAAAAATGGAAATGTCTTTGGAAGTTGAAGTTAGTAACTGGAGAAGGAGTTTCATCTCTATGAAAGAAGAAGAATTATTCTTTCAAGCAAATCAGACATCTGGGCAATGTGATATATTTCGAGACCAATACTAATACTATTACAAGAACATTTGAATTAACTTTTCCTGTTTCAACTGTCCTGGATTCAAACATTATGTGACAAACTAATAGAACACTTAGTATCATCCTGAAAATAAATATTCTGTTCCATACTAATTTGTGTGATTTTCATGATTTTATTTCATCTCAAATTTAGAGTTGTTGTTTTAGTTTGGGAGTTTTTGACAGGTCACCTTATAAAAATTTCATTTATACTCATCTACGTTGTTCTAACTTCCATAATATATTCTGTAATAAATGTATGTCAGAATAATATAACTCAAAACTTTCATTATATCAAAATGTGAAAATTAAGAAAACTACTGTATGATTTTTATATGTTCTTATTTTATGGAATCAGCATTTTTCTTACAGCAAATTGTGCCTTAGAAATAGTTTTTTATTATATTTTATTATTTTGACATGTTATTATATGGGAAATTTTTGTCTTATAGTTTTATAAAAGCATTTCTGTAATTAGAGTGTTAATTTATTACAAAGCCTGGCATGAATACCAATATTCTGAAATTGCTTAATCTTGTTCTGAAGAAATATATTATTCTTTAAACAACAATAAATAGGAAATAGGAACATATAAATATAAAAAAAATATTTTGTTTGGTTGTGTTTTTTGGTTGCTTGGTTCATTGGTTTTTGTGGGGAGTTCTTTTGTATGGGGTAGCCTTTAGAGATCAACTTTGGTCCTAGAAGTTGACAGTCTTCCAGTGAGGAGTCAATCACAAAGGAAAAAAATCTATCAATGATTGTTAAGAAATTTTAAATTGCTTTTTAACAGTGAATGTCAGATCATGCTGCTATCACTTCTCCAGCAGGTGGAATTAAGCCAGGGGGTAGAACACCACTGAGCTTTGTAGAGCTGCATAACCTCATGCCTGGTTCTATTATTATGCACTATGACATAACCACACAATTAGATTTTCCACTGTCACAGAGGGATATTTTGATCTTCCTGTCATATCTATTGAAATACTATCCAATCTTAATGAAAAAACACCTGGATATGGAGGTTTCACCTCTCATTTTACAGCAAAAATATTTGGATTAAGAGAGATTTAGGCCCAAGACCAGACAAATGCAGTGTGTTATTTCTCTAAGTGCATAATGTCACTGTAGCATAACCTGTGTAGAGAATACAAGTGGGAATGGATTTTTTTTAGGATTCTATTTCAAACCTGTGCATAAGGATGTGTGTGAATAAGTATGATATTTAAAGGTATCAGAGCTGAAATGTCAGAGGCCTCCATTACTAGCACCTCTGGCAAGATAAAGAGGTAGATAAAGATAACTTGTCCTAGCATGTAGTCCAAAGAGGACCTGTGCTACAGCTCTGAATCCAATATGCTTGCACTTCAGAAGCGCAATTATCCCCTCCCAGGAGTTCGCGTGTAGCTCTGTAATACACCATTGCTACTCACAGACACAGGGTTTCTACAGAGTTTACAAGTTCTTGGAGGGAAACTTGTCAGGCTTTCTCTGGGTGAACTTTGTTTGACCTGCCTGTGGATTTGTTTTACTTCATTTAGCTTTGACATAAATTTCTTTTATTGACCAGGTGTCAATGGCTAAATTGCATCACTTCCTTATCTTTCTATGATACCACCTTACTTTTAGATAGATAGCAGGAACAGAATGTAAGTATTTCATTTAAAGTGAGAAGTGGAGACAATGTATGCGAGGCAGAGAAGTACAGTCATGGGATGATGAGAGACGGGCACAGGCTGACACTATAAATAACTCAATAATGGTTGGTTAATTAAACACAGACAGCTGGAAAAAGCAGACTTTAGGGCAACAAAAAAGTATAAAGAAATAATATCTAACGTGTAAAAGTACCAAATTCTCTAAATTAAAGAATTACAGAATAACAAAACCATTTAAATTGGAATGATTCTAAGATCATCAAGTCCAGCTTTTGACCAATCACCACCTTATCAAATAGGCCATGGAACTAAGCAACTCATCCAGTTCTTTCTTGTCCAGAGATGGTGACTCCACCACCTCCCTGGGTAGTCTGTTCCAATGTTTGAGAACTCTTCCTATTAAGAATATCTTCCTGATGTCCAAGCTGAACCTCTCCTAGTGCAACTTCAAGCTGTGTTCTCTTGTCCTGCCACTTGTTGCCTGGGAGAAAAGGCCAGCCCCCACCTGGCTACAACCTCCTTTCAGGTAGCTGTAGAGAATGATAAGATCCCCCCTGAGCTTCCTTTTCTCCAGGCTAAATGCTCCCAGCTCCCTCAGCTGCTCTCCATAGGACTTACTCGTTGCATTTAACTTGACATATCCTTACATAAGACTTCCCCAGCTCTGTTGCCCTTCTCTGGACACACTCCAGCACTTTGTCTTGGGTTGAGCTGGCAAAATGCCAACCGCCCAATACAGAGTCAAAGCCTTTCTCCCTCTGGCTGAGAAAAAGGGAGAAAGGAAAAAACCCCAAGAAACTCAGACCAGTTTATGCTTAAACTAACTATATATATTTATACAGAAAAAATTAAGAGAAAACTACAATATAATGCACACTTACACAAGTTAGATATAACAACAATTAACTACTTCTCACCGAAAACAGATTTCATTATTCTAGATTCATAAAGCGTCCCAAAAGACACCCAGCACGGCAATAAAGAGGAAAATAACAATCAAATATTTCTATTTTCCTGAAGGAAAACAACATGCCAAGTAGAGGCGGCAGGAGCAAGGCCCAGAACAGCAGGACATCTGCAGTGTGTCCTGCCTCCACTGCAGACATGATGGAACTGAGTGAACACTTCCTACTCTTGTATTTATATCTCAGGTTTGCATCATCTGGTATGAAATATTTCTTTGGTTGCTTAAGTCGGGTGATACCTGTCTCTCCTAATCTACGTAGATTCTCTAAGCCTGCTAATTTGAGGCCTAGCTAAAACTATCACACACCTCAATGTCTTTCTTGAAGTGAGGGGCCCAGAAATATACACATTACTCAAGGTGGACACAGTACTCACTCACTGCCCTGGTCCTGATGGCCACAACATTCCTGATACAGGCCAGGATGCCACTGGCCTTTTTGGTCACCTGGACACACTGCTTGCTCAAGTTAGGCATCTATCAACTTGCACAATCAGGTTCTTTTCCACTGGGCAGCTTTCCAGCCACTCCTTCCCAAGCCTACAGCACTGCAGGTGCTTGTTGTGACCAAAGTGCACCCGAACTTGGCCCTTCAGATCTAATATGGAAATGGAAGCCAATAAAGATAAAACAAGATGTATGTATGTAAGGCTAGGCTTCGCGAACGAAGATTTTGGGATCCAATCCTGTCAGATCTCAGAAGCTCAGCAGGGTCAGCCCTGGTTTGTACTTGGATGGGAGACCTCCTGGGAATGCCGAGTGCTGTAGGTTCTAGTCCTGAGGACTTCACTGTCACTGTCCAAGCTCGCTCAGCCGTGGCAGATGAACCTTAGGTGTTAAAGGGTGGGGCCAGTTCTGCGCACGCTGTGCCTCACCTAAAAATCCGCTGTGCAGGCTGGAAAGACACACCTATGTGGAGAGAGCCCTTCCCAAATAAATAAAAAACAAGGTGTAAAAGCATGTTATAAAACAGCCTAAAATTACCCCAAGTAGATACTAGAGGGAGGACAACAAACATTTACTGAGGTTTCTAACTAGTTTACTATGTGTTCTTTATTTTTCTGTGTGAATTATATCTAGACTAATAATGATTCTTGAATTAGACTGTTAAGATTTCATTTATACTAAGAATAAAATTTTGGCTTTAAGTGTGTTTCTTTTTGTCCATGAACAAGATGTTGAGCATAGCAGAAGGAAACCTCTCTGGGATCATCTAGTGTATTAGAGTATTATTTATGCCATAGATTTCCAGGCTCTTTGCTTCTGATAGTACATAAATCTCAGTTTACTGACACCCTGCAGCCAGCTCTGACTTGCTTTTTAGCTGTGATTTATGCCACTAATATTGTGACAGAAATACCCCTTTATTTTAGCTTATTTTTATAGGCATTTTTATAACCAGTCCCATTAATAATTCACATCAATTGCTTATCCTATTACTAGGATGTTGCCAAAATAAGAAAAAAAAAAATTTTTACTGTAAACATGACTGAAGACTGGAAGAGGTTGCTAACAGTTTTTGTGAAGTCCTCCTCCTTGGAGACAGTCAAAATACAAATGGTCATGGCACTGAGCAACCTGCTCTACTTTACTTTGCTCTAGACAAGGGGGTATTGGACAAAGTGATCTTCCAAGATGCCTTCTTATCTCAACCCTCTGTGATTCTGGCTGGTTATTTCTCCATGACACAAGCTTTGCAAAGAACAAGGTTACTTCGAACAGCTTCTGGCTTCAGTCAGAGTACAGATTGCTCAGCACCTTGATGGTTACCTGCAGTCCTAGTGGCAGATGAATGCAGTCATATTTTATTTGACATATGACCCTGGTCACATGTAGGAAGTCTTTATTGCTTTATATAGATCCGTTAAGACTTATGGTATGAAGTTTGTAGATAAGAGCTTGTAATTGTGGCACTAAGAATATATTACTTAAGGGATTTTTATCAACAGAAGTCATTAGGAACAGGTTAGACAGGTGTAAATAGTTCTGGTGGAAGTTGGGACTAGACTAGGTAACCTCTTCAGACACTTTCCTGCCTTTTTTTGTAATTTGGTCTCATAGGAAAGCTGGTAGAGCCTATAGCTATATATCTGAGGGCCAAATATGTCTGGTCTGTTGAAGTGGGGTTTTAATTTCCTGCAGGACTATCCTCAGCTAGAATCACTGACATAAGTAACAGGTGCTTGATTACTTCTGCTCAGTTCTGCCATCAGTGATGACAGACCCAGTCCCAGCCTCACTGGCAGGGATATAAAAGAATAGGAAATCCAGTGTGCAAGCAGTATAATATTTTATGTGACTTCTCTTATGTAGGAGAGCACTTTACAAATTTCTTTTGATCAGTTTTGCATCTGTGCAGCTTACTTACAGGAAGTCTGAATTTTAAAGAGTCAGGTTTAGTCTTTTCAATAGAAGAAAAGTGTCCTTATCTCAAAGAGACCAAGTAGTGTCAGTCTTAGATGCAATCAGTAGAAGGAAGCCTGGATGGCCTCTTTGACAGTGGAAGGCCAGCAATAGTTATGAGTAGAAAAAGTAATTATGAACTTCTGTTATGCCTTGGATTTAGGTAGTGAAAACAAAACTTAGCAGCCCTTCATTTTGGTTTTACTCTGTCAAACAGTGTCCTAGTTCAGCAGGTGGGACCAGTTGTCACTGTGTGGGGGTGACCAAAGCTATGTATTCTACCCCCATCTATTCATTCCCAAGGTCAATGGCCCATTTGCAGCAGCTTCCCAGGGAGTCGTTAGCACCTCCACACCCAGCCTGAGGAGGCGTAGCTGCTAATGGGCCATCAACAGTTCAAAAATAGCCTATGACTCACAGAGTTAATCACCCATTGTGTGAGTCTCCGCCCTGGGGGAGGGACTGAGTGCTCCCTGAGGGTACAAAAGGGATGGGTAAGAAGACCTCAAGAACCTCTCGTCAGATCCAGAGGAGCAGCAGGACCTTGACAGGAAGAGACCACCGCTCTCGACCAGACTACAGCCATCACCTGCACCAACAGGTTTTTCACTTCCTTTTGCTTTGGACTTGGGGGAACCACACGGGTCTCAGCACAAGGGCTAACAAACCCCTTTGGGTTTGTACCCCAGGGCACTGGGTTATACTGCTGGGTTTGGGGAGTTGAAAGCAATTTCCCTTTGTGTCAGTGTATTTCCTGTGTTATTATTATTAAATTGTGGTTCTGACTTATAATCTCTCTTGTGTTGAGCTCATTTCTCCTGCTGGTTTACCTCTAAACCAGCACAAACAGGTATAAGGAATCTGACAGCCCTGATGGTAGGGTACTGTGAGAACTGGTGATCAGGAACTTGGGTGTAACCTAAAACTTCATTTGTTATAACTGTTGGCCATGTCTTTCTGGATATTGTGAAGACAGATGCTAACATGAGGCTTGTCAAAATGTTAGAGAACTGTTTAGTCTTCAGTAAATATATGGATTGCCAGCTTTTAGAAGGAAAGCAGTAAAAGCTCATAGTCTGCCTGTGGAATACTCTATGCCAGGAGCTCAGTGAGCAAAACTGAGCCAAAGCTAGCTGTGGGAAGGAGAAGAGTGAGTTTATGGCTGGTTGTATTATTTTTGTCCATGCTAAATACCCAGAGGCAAGCACATAAAAAGGTGGAGTATCAAAACCCAACTTGCCTGAGTCTTAAAAGCTTACTAAGGGATGCCACATAAGGGTAAGTTATGGAGGCTGTTCTGTTCCATTATCTTCAGTAGCTGCACCAGCTTTTTCAAGGCAAAGTTCACACCATTTTTAAATGCCATCATGTGATGTCTTCATGTGGTGTATGAAGAGAAAGAAATCCATTTGAAGGTTTAGTTCATAGAGGGATTTGTATTAGTATTCTCCCTGGAGAGGGCAAGAATGATCTTTAACAACGGGGGAATGTAAAACTCAGCAAGACTGAACTGTTAACTTAGAAGACCTAAAGGCAGGCAGTGTGAAAGCCCCATATTCTAGCCTCTAGGAAATACATCATTACCTTTTGATTGTCATTTCCATTGACCATCAGTGTGATATATAAATCTTCTATAATGTTAACAATAAAAGAGTTGTGGCAGAAACAAACTGTACATTTCACAAAGATATGTTTCTGGCTCCTGGAATCTGTCATCCCCTGCTGTGTTAGGGCTTGACCCAAATCCTTTTGGAGCCAATGGACATGCTCACACTGTCTCTAACAGGTTTCAGTCAGTCTTGTGAAATCCAGCACACCTTAACAGTATCTGAAAAAAACAAGTACTTATTAAAAAGGAAAGTAATAAAGAAGCAGTTCTAAGGGAATCAGAGATAATGAAGCTCGATTGCCCTTGAATTTGCTGTTTGTGATTTCTGTCAGAAGCAACCCGTAATTGGGGTATTTGGTAATGTTTTCCCCTGTGTGCATCTTCTTGTGTTCTGCTAAGATGTGAAACTTCTTTTCATCTAAGCAGTTAAAAAGCAAAAATATACATGAATTTAGTTATTTTAAACATCCTTAGCTGCATTTGAACAGCACATTGGAATGTGACTAGAGAAGGACATAGACAAATAAAGAAAATAAGAATGTGATCATGTGAATCTCTTTTCTTATAGAAATTGAGCTATTTTTTTTTCTCTCTCTTCCCCTGCCATGACACAAAAAATGGACTGGGGAGGGGCTGGGATAGTAGGAGCTATCCAAATCAATGTGGATGTTCTAAATAGCCTGCAAATGTGAGGGAAGAAACATGCTGTTTGAAATCCCTCAAGGCATGTTTGAGTTATACTTTTTTCTTACCCAGCCATGCCAGTGTTCTGCTAAATGATGTTTAAGACTAGTAACTATTTTTAAGAGATGTTCTGCTGTTGTTGCTTTTATTGCCTTTGTAGGTATACCAGCCTTAATGTCTCCCAGTCTTTGTGTTTAAAGTGTTTTTCCTAGATGAAGATTCTTCCCTCATGCTTGCTGCAGACTTCTAGTAGTTCAAAGGTTTGAATACAGTAGGCTAGTGTGGTTCAAAATCTTCACAGGTGCCAACTAGAAATAACTGTTTAGATTTAAACATTAAAAATACCTCTGCCTCCAAGCTTCAATCCAACTCACAATAAGACATTAATGACAACCCCATAGCAATAAATATTCATTTACAGGCAATGTGTTACCTTAGCTATCCTGTGGTATGCAATAATCACATGAAAGTAACACATTAAGTTAACCAGGAATTAATTTCAAGCTGTTTGGAATTCATGGTCTCCCTTCAGACTGGGTCAAATGAGTGGTTGTGGCAATCCAGTATAGTGGTGATGAAATGATATTTAGCCAAAGGGAAAAAATGAGTTGGAGTAACTACTCTGTCTCTATTATCTTTTTTTTTCACCTTCTTTTTCAAGAAGCTTCAATTTAAGCATATCCTAGAAAATTTTCTTGGCTTAAAGTTACATGAATATAAGGGGTCTTAAAAAGTGTCCTCCTACGGAAGTAACTGATCCAAGTCACTGGGAATTTGCAAATAAATAAAGACAAACACAAAGTCTCAGTGGATTTGTAATCCCACTAATATAGTGGAGAGGTTTTCACGCTCCCAGGAGCAAGGCTAGGAAAACGGCGAGCCGCAGGCAGCAGCGCTTCCTAGAATCGTGCCCCTTAGAAGCTAGGGTCGGCTCTTCCCGCTCCCGGCCCGGCGCGACCCCTCCAGCTGGAACAGACGCAGACCAGGCGGGAGTCCACGAGGAAAAGCCAAGTTTAATGTCGCGCGCTCGCTTATAAGGGGGCGCGCACAAAGTTCCCGGATGAGGGCGGGGACGAGGGGCGGAGATGGGGAGGAGACGAGGAGGAGTCACGCACTCCATTGGGTGCATGCAAACGAAGGGGAGGAGGGGAGGGAGGAGCGGCAAGGGAACCAATAGGGAGAATGAGGTGTGTGGGGGAATTCCAGAGGTATTGTGGGAAGAAGAAACTTTGATCGTAGCCATCTTTTAAGGGAACAGCATCCACGTGGGAGGCCCCATGGTCCCGATCCCGCCGCCGCCCGGGACCCCGGGGCTCAGCGTCCTCATCTGCCCGGCGCCTGTAATCCTTTCTTGTTCTGGTCTCCTCCGACAACAAAGCACAAAAGAGGCATTTGTATTCTGGAGGTGAATTTCTCTGCATCATTACACTGTCACGATCCAGGTGTTACCTAAGATTATAATTTTTCTGATGTTTTAAAATTAGTTCAACTCGCCAACCCTAAAACATGAATGACACAGCGGGATCACAAAGGACTGACCACCATTTTGTAGAGAAGAAAATGTTCCTTGGATATCAATTTGATTAGGATCTGAAAATTTATGCTTGGCGAGCATAAGTCTTGTCTCAATGACAGTAAATGTGAATTTTGTGTGGTTTTAAGGCTTTCCCCTGGAATAGGAGAGGAAAATCCCTTTACCTGCTTTGGCATCATGGAAATGACAAATATCTGGAGAGATTTGTTCTCTCAAGGGATATTATATAGGTTCACAAAGGTCTCAATACTGAAAATCTCTCCAAATGCAGAGATATGGAAGCTGGTCCAATTTCTCTTACAAGTAAATTTGGCTTTTCCTGTTTCCTACCCATTTATCGTATGTTATCTTGCACAAACTTGCATGAGATACATTCAGTTTGGACCTGAGCCTCTGAAGCAAGTAGATACCTGCATTTTATGACAACAAATCAAGTGTGTTCTCCTAGTGTCTTCAAGTACTGTATAAGGAAAAGCTAGGAATGTCTTGCATATCCTGAAAAAAACTCTTTAGTACAAACCCTCTTCCATCTTGACTGGCCTCTTCCCTTAAATGATTCTATATCTACACCTGCTACTAGGAGGAACACTCTCAAGTGCTCTGCTTTTGTCTATCTAGTATCTATAGATAACTTTTTTTATTGAAGTAAAGGTAACTTCTACTGGCATTACCTTGTGTGATACAGACAACTACAAAGCAGTTAGATCCAGCTGCTGGATGAAATTATATGTATAAAATTGTATGTAATTAAATTACAATGCCTCATTATTCTTTTCAATTAATAATAAAAAAATGAATGTTTAAAATCAAAAAGGGCCTCTCATGGTGTGTTTCTAGAAGACCGTGATGCATAAGCATAACTCGTATTCTAGTGGCAAGGATGCCCTTAAGGTTTACAGTGAGTTTTTCAAAGAGGCTGCAGTTTACACTATGATTAAAGTATTCTGTTTGCCTGGAACATCCATTTAAGCAGGGCAATATCTATTTCTGTCTCTGAAAGTGATTTCTAGCATGAGTCTTTTGTAATTTCCATTAATATTACAGAATGGAGAAGATTGATGCTGATTCACTCACCAGCTCAGTTAATTTTTCTTCAAGTATGGATTCCTCTTAGGAATGTGCCCATGTAATTGTAATAAAACTTGCTCATACCATTTGCAATCAGGTCTCAGCACATATATTTTCCCCAGAATCTCCCCTTTAATAATAATTGTCAGAAGAAATGGAGGACATAAATGAATACTGGATGAATCACTGGCCTCCTGATAATTCTGTCCATTGTGATATATAAAATCCTGAAAGCTCAAGAGAAAAAGTTCCTGCGAGAAAGGAGTGCATTCATTGATATTGTAGGTTCAGTTTTGCTTTCTAATATGTAGAAAAGGATAAGCAAGAAAGAGGTTAAAAAAGTCTTTTTACTGCCTTATAATTTTCCTCCTGTCAGCTCCACATCTCTTGCTTGCTGTGCTGATTTCCATCTGTGTCATTGTGTTCTTTAGATACTTTAAGATTTTCTATGATAAATAATACCTATTATTTATATGCATATATATATAATATGCACATACACATAATATACATAATATGTGTTATGTATTATTTAACATAACCCTTCCACAATGTGGTGTTTTTCTATTATCATGCCCACTTTCCTCTGGAAATCATTGTTTCTGTGCTCTTCTCTAGTATTTATTGCAAAGACCAATATAAAGTCAGTGTCTACTAGTCAACTCCGGAGCAAAATGAAAACAGAGGTCATAGTTGTCCTTTGTTATTGGCATTGGCAAACATTTAGCTGTTGCTACTGTATCATTTTTCCCCTTTTGATTTATTTTAATAACCACCTTATCTCTACTGAAAGATTCATTCCAACATGTTTATGGCTACAGAAGCCAAATTTTCTGGTCTATTACTCTCATCTCTTCATTCTTTTACATTGGCACCACACTTAGATTTCCTCTGGTCTTCTGGTGACATCTCTGATTTTAATGACTTTTTGATCTATGCCAAGGAATATGCTGACTCCCAGTTTTGCATCCCATAGTGAATCCCACCAGGCCCAGCAGATGCTGATTTGATGTTTGCTTGTTCCACTAATAAGCCTTGTAGTTTGGATGTGATCCTGGCCTTCTATTCCCAAAGCAGTAGTTGCCTTCTGCTCTGTCTGATCTGTTATGCTAATGTAGCTTGTGACTAGCACAAACCAAAAGAGTAGTGATTTCCCCTTCAGGGGACATAATAGATTCATCAAGCCACTGTTCTGTGCTCAGTAGTGTCTGATACAGATACATCTGTTCAATAAATCATGTATCCATGACTATCAGTAGGACAGAGGCATTTTTCCTGGAAGCGTGAGATTTAATTACCTTAACATGTGTAATTCCAGTTTTTATTACCAGCATTAAAAAATGTATCACCTTAAAAACTGAATCTCAGTTCTTGGCACTGTTACCACTGACAAAAGACTTTTTCCGTTGGATATGTCTTACTGTTATTTTGTTGAATGCAGGAAAAATACAAGAGCATAATCGGATTAACAAAAAAGTGATTTGAAAGAACACCCTTCCTCAGCTGAGATGTGATAATCAGCCATGAGTGTGCAGCTGACCCACCACAATGTGCAGCAGAGAGAGATTAACTTAAACCAGTGAATGTGGAAGAATGATTTGCTGCTGTAATAGGCATCTCTGGGAGCCTCGGGAAGTTTTTCCTTCAGTGCTCTGCATCCCATGGCCTTTCCAGGTCAATAGAAATCCCTGGTGGATAATGTGTCTATAAATGAATAAGCTCATAATGGTATCTGCAGAGCCACGATGGCATCTTGGAAACTTTCATATCCTTGTCTAATAGCTTAAACAAGTTTTATTTTCCTGCTGGGAAGAGTAGAGATTCCCTTCCTGTGTCCTTGCAAATAAATGCTGTTATCTTCAGTGTAATCTTTGGCTGCTACAGCACTCAAGACAAAGATGAAAAAAACTGATGGGAAAACCATATCACTTTGGAAAACATTCAAATCATGGGAGATGCATGGGGTGTGGTAACCACTGGGAATTAGTCATTCCACCATGTGGTGTAATAACAGTCCATGAAATGTGGGTACTGAGACCTGAGTGCAGCTGCCTTTGTGCAAGAGAACAGTTCCTCTCCCTCAAGAACTTGGTAGGAATGAAAAGCCATGGGACTGGACCCTTGTTCCAAGAGACTGTGGCCCATGGAAAAAAAATGGCTAAACAGCCTGCTGGTGTTTCACATGTTTGCACTATGCTCACCAATACAGCCCTTTATTGTTGACTTCTCTCTAGCACTTAAATGGACGTAAATATAAATATATAAATATATTTCAGTTTATGGCCTTCTAGAAGGCATAAAAATGGTCTTCTCTGGTGATATATCAGTCTCCCCCTCCCCTCCCCCCACCCCAAAAAAACCCCAACCAAACCAGAAACAAACAAAAAAACCCCAGTAAAAATAATAGTAAAATAGGATGATGGCCATCTATTTTTTCACAGATTGTTCATCACTGTAGGCTGCATTGTAACAAGAATTGCCCTAAATCAAGAGAACTAATAAACTCCCTTCTGTTCCTACCTGATATATCTAGTCTTCAGTCAGATTATGGGGAAATAGACTACACTCTTAGCCTGGTTTCTCAACCTCTAGCACACACAGTGACTGTTTGACTCATTTGCTGGTCAGTGTAGTTTGGCTGTGCTCAATGCAGTGTCAGCTATTCCTACTGAAATGGAGCAGATAATCATCTATTGATTGTAATAGCAACATGGCTGCTCTCTAGTTTATCAAAATCTCTGTCAGTTTAAAACTGCCATGGTATTACATAGGAGTCATATAAGGTATCTGCTTCTACAGTTTTGTTTTACACATTGAAGGATATTTGTTTTCTCTTTGTACAAACTATTAAGCATAATTCTAAGAAAATATCACATTGAGAATGGAGTTTTCACAGATTTTATGTAAAGCATTTACCTACTTTCATAATGGCCTATGGAGATGCTGCCTTACAATGCCCAAAGGATTTGCACTTACATGTTCTTTAGATAAATGCTTTAAAAATTGCAGCAGGAAGCTAATATATTAACCTGGAGTTCTGAAGCCATCCAGATTAGAATTTTGTCACTATTACCTTTATCTTAATTGGTTTTAATATGTAAATATGTAATTGATATATTTCTATTATGTTTATATTTTAATAGCATATAATACACGAGTATTAATTTAAGAGAAACAGTGTTCTAAAGTGTTGGTAAGGATGATTGCTGATCAAATAGAGATACCAGTGTAATCCATGTTTTTCCACTACCGAACTGGAACATGTTCCCCGCCATGACCTTGATCAACAGCTTTGACATGGTGCTTGGAAACAGTTGCCTGAAAGATGAAGGAGGTGAAATCCCTTTTACAGCTCCAAAGGGATTCAGCAGTGATATTTCTAAATAAAAAATTCAAAGTGACCATATGTGGGGTTTTCATTAAAAAATAATGCTTGCCATGGAAAGCAAATACAAATATTTTGTTTTCCTAAATATTTAAGAGGAAAATTTGTTACACAGTTTCAGGGTTTCTCTGATAATATGAATTCTCCAACAGATGTGAGGTTTTTCTAATAGATGTCACATTAATTAAATTAATTTGAGTAGATGTACCATTATACCTTGATTCTGAACTTGGACTGCTGTTGTAAATGTGAATGGACTCAGCCTAATTTAGTTCTGTTGCTTCTAACACTTTATCAGGTGGGGCTGTGTCTGCCTAATCGTTGCACCCTTTGCTAATTATCTAGCAAGACAGGTTATACTGCAGTAGATCTGTAACTTCAGAACTAGAGCTGAATTATGCCTGATTGGGTCAGAAAGTGAACCCAGGAGATGATGGGGTTCATATATTGTTGCCTGGAATGAATCGAGCAGACATTTTATGAATATCTTCTGTAGAATGAATGGACAAAAAAGAGATTGTGAAAATACGAGAATGAGCATGGACCTGTGTAAGTAAATTCAAGAGCACCTTCTCTGACTGTCTCAAATATTTGAACAAAAAGGCATCCAGTAAAATTAAAATGGAGAATAGTCAAAGTGGATAAAAGACAAAATTATCTGCAATTATAATTATCTACAAAATGTACAATTAGCCTGAAGAACTCATTGCCACAGGAAATCACACATCTCCACAATAGATGAAGGGGTGTACTAGAGTTGCAATAACATGCAGTTATTCTAATTAATGTTAACAGTACAGCTAATATAATTAATATCCCAGGCTACAAGACTTAAGCCAGTCACTAATATAGGGGAAATATGTTACCTAATGTGAAGATGCTTTATTCTACCACTGCCTTAAAAGTTTAAATTTTTTCCCATATATCTGTTCCTGATACAGGGGACAAGGTAGTAGACACATCTTAAGCCCGATTAATAGGTCAAAAAGCATGTTCATATAATAAGACCTGTGAAAATCACAAAAAGCCAACTCAAGCTAATTTAGTACTTGATGCTTCCTTCACCATTTTCAGTTAAATATCAAGAACAAAAAATTGTATTTTTTTTAAGGTCATTCTTCAAAATTGCAGAACCTTGTTTGTCTTTTGAACATTTACTTTGAGCCTTTTGGTATTTTCCTGTCCTTTTTTATTTATTTCCAAAGCCCACAAGTACAACTTTATAAAACCACCTTTCACTTTTCATACTGCCATCAAAGGAGTTACTGATTCACAGGTTTGTTTGAAGTTTTTTTCATCAGTATGTGTAAGATATTTAAGGAATAAAATGCCAGATATACCTATTTCTCTACTTTTCAAAGAAGTTATGGAAATATAGTTTGAGTATAGACCTGGAATAATACAGCTTTCATTTCTACAAGTGTTAATTTCTGTTAAACTGCACTTGCCTCCACTCTACTATTTTTGTCTTCAAAAGATCTGCATGATACGTGTCATGAGTCCTGAATTTAAGTATGGAATCCATACCCAGGTAAAGAGGGTAGCTTCTGATAACAAGAGATTTTTATCAGAGAATCACAGAATATTTTAAATTGAAAGAGAAATTATGGAGGTCACCAAGTCCAACCTCCTGTTTAAAGGTCTAACTAGATGAGGTTGCCAGGGATGATGTCTCATTGAGCTGGAATGCCTCCAAGGCTTGAGATTTCATGACATCTTTGTATAAGCTCTTCTAGTATTGGACCATCCTTATGGAAAATAATTTTCCTAGTATCTAACTGGAAGTCATCATGTTTCCCTGAGCCACCTCCTCTCCAGGCTGAGCAAGTGCAGCAATCTCAGCCTCTCCTTGGATATTCTGTGCCCCAGACTCCTGTCCAGCTTGGTGGTAAGGGGTGGTGGTTGCACTTACTCCAGCACTCAACAGTTTTTCTTGTATTAGGAGGTTCAGAACTGAGCACACTGCTTCAGATGAGCAGGTAATGACCAGAGGATCACTCACCTGGATCTCTTAGATGCAGTCCAAGAAGCTGTTGGCTTGCTTTGTGCAATGGTGCACTGCTGACTCACATTCAACTCTGTATCTACCAGGACCCCCATGTGGATAAGCTCTGTGGAGCACCATCCAAGAAGGCTGGATCCCAGCCTATAGTGTTGCATGAGCATATTGCATCCTAAATGCAAGACCTTTCACTGTGCTTTTTTTTTTTGAACATCACAAGGTTCATTCTAGCCCAATTCTCCAGAGTGTGCAGGTTGCTAGGAGTAGCAGCCCTGTCCTCTAGTGTACTGACTGTCCTCCCCAGTTTGGTATCATACTCACATTTACTGAGGGTGTTCTCTGTCCCATTATCCAGGTCATTAATGAAGACATTAAACAGTGATGATTCCAGTCCTGATCCATGAAAGACACAGCTAGCTGCACACTGACAGGTGAACTTTGTACTATTGATCATGAAATATTAAGCCCAGTGCTCTAGTCAATTTTCCACCTACATTAATATTCACTTATCCAGTCTCCACTCACCAGTTTGTTGAGAACATGGGAAACAATTTCAAAGGCTGTGATAAAATCAAGGCATAGATAATCCACTGCTCTCCCTCTGTCCATAGCACCAGTAATCACATCATAGAAAGGAGTGAGGCTTGTCAGGCATGATTTGCTGTTGGTAAATCTGTACTGGCTATTCTCAATCACCTTCCTCTCTTTCATGAGTTTAGAAAGAACTTCTGAGTGGATTTGTTCCATCATCTTCCTAGCCACTGCAGTGGGGCTGGTCAGCCTGTAGCCCCCTGCTGGTTTTGAAGATACGTGGCATTTGCTTTTTCTGCATCCCTCAGAAACCTTCCTTGACTGCCATGACCTTTAAAAGATGATGCAGAATGGCCCCGCAATGATATCTGCCAGTTCCATCAAGACCCTTGGATATATTTTCTCTGGTTACCTGATAGGATATATGTCTAATTGGCTTTTCATTTTCCCCATTCACTCTATTTCATCTAGAAAATTTATTATTAGTAGTAGCAGTAGCATTAGTATTATTTTACTGTATCATCCAATATTTTATTGATGAAATACTAGTCACTACACTTAAGAATTTTTTGTGTATCTTTTTAGGCAAGGAATTGTCTTTGAAAAGGACTCCAAGACTTTATCCAAAATCTATGTGATCAACAGAGTAAGCGAACCAACAGTATTTACTGGATATAACACCTTCTATTGTCTTCCATCATCAGATTTTTTGATTTATATATTAATTAGTATATTCTCATTAGTGCTCACTTAGCTGAAAACAAGTCATGAGGCCACAGGTAAAAATGCTGAAGCTTTCAAAACAACATATATATTACATAACTTTGTAGACTAACCTCTTTAATCACCTCTATCATTTTTGGTAATAAGCCAACAGAGTTGTTCAAGAATAGTGTTTTAATTTTAAAGACGTCATGTAAGACTTTTCTTCTTAGTGTTCAGAACTGCCAACTTATCTGGCACTTACTTTGTTGAAGTTTGCTAAAGTTCATTGAATAAGCCACTTAGCATTAACTGATGCATGTAGACAACTGGATTTAGAGAACTATAATGATTGTGAAGCAACAACACTTGTAGATTGACCTCTCTATACACAATGAGTGATGACCAGAAGAAATAGAGAGGCAGAAAAAGGACTCTGAATTAAGCTAGTTGAAGGAAAAGTGCAACCACAAAAAGGTCTGAGTTGATGCATCCTTGTGTATTCTTTGTCATCTTGCTAGTTTAGGCAGATCTATAGTCCATTTAAAGACAAATTACTGAATCTTGAAGCAAAATAGATGGTTTATGTTAAAGACAAGGACTCTACTCTCCTTTTATATGAGTGGAGAATCTAGCTATTTTATATCTAGGTTCTGGTGCATCTAAATTCTTAATTGAAAATCTTGCTCTCCATCACCATCTTTAAAAAACCTAATGTGAGAAGACACAAGATCTGTGGAAGGATGAGGAATCAGGTGCTAGCTTTCCAGGGAATGATGTTACTAAGATAAAATTCAGTTAGAGCAGCCAGTGCAAGAAAATGTTTCTTTTACATTTTTTTCACTAATGACTACTGCCTGGTCTCACAGCCTTTTATAATCAACAGCCAACCCCAATACAATGCAACTTTTTTTTCCCAGGTTATAAAGTTTCTTTGCACGCATGAAGAAAGGCAGTCAAGTGACAGCCAGCAGACATGTCTAGTGACATCGTCATCTGTGGAAGGCCTTAAGTAGAAATTGGACAATAATTCAGATAGACAGATATCTGGAAGAGCTTGGAAATTGTCCCCAGCTTGAGGCAGGGAGATGGGCTTCATAAATGTTGAGGCTTCTTATTGTAAGTGCTTTGATACTTTCAGGATTTTTTTGTTTAAATTAATCATAGACTCATAGAATAATTTAGATTGGAAAAGACTTCTAAGATCATTGAGTCCAGCCATTAACCCAGTACTGCCGAGTCCACCACTATACCATGTTCCTAAGTGCCACATCCACATGTCTTTTAAATATCTTCAGGGATGGTGACTTAAAGGGAATGTCTCTAGGATACTGAACAGACTGAAAAGCTTCAGCTTTTCATTTCACTGATATTAATAATAGCATTAATAACAATATTGACATAGATAAGTAGAATGTATTTGTGATAAAAAGGATGTTAAGTACTTTCTTCAAACAACCCATGCCCTTTGGGGTATTTGGATTACTTTAGGCAATTGAAAAAGTCAAGTTTTTCAACTGATTGCATTCAAAACAATTTATTTGCTGAATTAATAACAAACCAGCTTTACTGGCAGATGGAAAATTTCAGAATGAGTAAGAATATTCAGAGAAAAGTGTGATTAAAAACTTAATAAGACTGTCTAATAGAGGGATTTTGGATTTTTTCTGGCTTCCTAGAGACAAAGTTACTTGATATTATGTTATTGTATAAATTGGTTTTAAGTATAGTCAGTAGCTGTTCATCTAAAAGTGAGAGTGGAAAAAATTGGCTCAAATAAAACATGCAATCTGCTCTTTATCATTTGATTGAAGTGTGTGGAAAAGCAAAAAGTATCTTTTCTTCTATGCTATGAGGAAGCACAATAGAAGCATTATTTAAATGAAAGTATTTAGGGGCAAACTTGTTTTATGCTCCTGAATTGCTTCAGTAGTAACAATAAAAAGGAAAAATTTAGATCTGGGAAAACATAGAGAATTTAGTTGAGCCAAACCTCCAGGCTTGAATTTGGCCCACAAAGTGTTTATTAGGTATAACACATAATTTTACACAACCAGGAGTAGCATCAGAACACAATCATGTGTAGGTAAATGAATTTCCAATTCAATATTCAACTTTACGTAAGTATTTACATATAATAAAAAAAAATATTTTTGCTACTGGATAAGAAGGAAAATATAAATAATTTATAGATTATTTTTATTTGATATCTGTCTTTAGAAACTCAGAGAAAATCAAGGCAAATTAATATGCTCTTCAGTTTTATATCAAATTTTTAAATTTTGTAGTGGTTTCTTCTGCAGAAATAATTTTAATGGCATAGGGCTAAGTCCTGTGAGAGGATTTTGTGGTTCTCTGAATGTTACTAGCCTTCTGAATAGAGTTATTCTAATCTCTTATGTGTAGAACTTATCTCTAAACGGTAGAGCTGGATTTTTTTTAAATATTATTAAAAGAAAAGAAAATCTGTATAGAATGATTTTTTGTTGTTGTTTTAAGGTTCATTTATCTTTTTAGTTCTCAAGCTACCTAAAATGCAACATAAATTGCAACATTCTGTATACACAACTTCATTTTTATCAAGATGTTTTGGTTTTGTTGAGATGCTCCATTTAAATTGTCTTAAAACCCAGAGAGAATGCTATCTTTTTAGTAGAGAAATCCTCCATAAGAAAGTAGTTTTCTTGTAAGTATTTTGCTGCTTTTAGGAATTTGCAGTTTTTCATTGGAACATGGGCATTACAGGTGATCATGGGTGTGGAGTGAAGAGGTTAAGTCAAAAGTCACATCCAGATCTCTGAAAACTTACAAATTGGTACAGAAGCCTGAATCAGCAAGGTGCTTCCTGTGGATTATCCCAGCAGGGAGCTAAACTCGACAGAGCTGCTTACTTACTCCCCCCATGTGGGATAGGGGAGAGAAGTGGAAGAAAAGAAAATAAGGTAAAATCCATGTGTTGAGATAAAGGCAGTTGAAAGGACAGAAAATGAAAATAACAATAATGCTGCTGCTGCTGCTAATAATAATAGAATTAGAATATACAAAACAAATGATATACAATGAAGTTGCTCACCAGCTGCTGACCAGTGATCAACCAGTTTTTGAGCAGCAACCCCCAGTAAATTTTACCCCCAATTTATAGACTGAACATGATACCATATGTAATGGAATATCCCTTTGGCCAGTTGAGATCAGCTGTCCGGGCTGTGTCTCCTCCCAGATTCTTGCGCCTCTCCAGCCTCCTCACTGGTGGGTCGAGGGGAGAAACTGAAAAGTCCTTGGCTTAGAATAAGCACTGCTCAGCAACAACTAAAACGTTGGTAAGTTATCAACATGATTCTCATCCTAAATCTGAAACACAACACGGTGCCAGCTACTAGGAATAAAATTAACTGTATCCCAGTTGGGATCAGTACTGCTTGTTGCTGCTAAGGGAAAGAAATGTGGTGTAAACTAACAGGAAACTTTGATGATTATTAATTTTATTTTGTAATATCATGAACTGAAATAATGCAGACTGCAGGCCATAGTTGAGACCCGCATGTGTAACAGAATGGGCCTAATATCTGAACAGTTAGGGTAAGCATGAGCATATTCATCCACTGCAGCAGGATTGCTTCTCATTGGCATGCTTTGGAAAGAGGGATAGAGATCACTTGTGTACTCTAATTTTCTTTGAAGTTATTTGAAGTGTTTTATTCTAAAATACAAACAAAATTCATTTACAGTACATTTTAAATTATTTTTAAATAACAAAAGAAAAAATCTTGTATACAAACCTAGTAATATGTTTGGGATGTTAAAGCTGAATTTTGTTTTTAATTTTCAAAGATGAGACTAGTAGCCCAGCTGGGTTTCTTTAAAATTCTTTCCACACATACTGAAATAGCATTCAGAGCAATTCACATGTCATACTAGGAACATGGAACAGACAAAAAAAAAGTCAAAAGAAAAAGAAAAATGTTTCCTAGCACAGCTATATATTACTGAAAACATCAAGAAATGAGGATTTCAGGCATGGGTGCGCAATACACATTCCACCTCAGAGATTTGTCTGCTACAGTCCAGCTTAAACCAGCACATGTCATCACTGAAGAAAAACTCCTCTTGTCATACCTCTTGTTCCTCTTTCCCATTCAGTATACAGCCCATCCATTTCTATCTTTACAATACTCCTGTGAGCAATGATAATGATCATGTACACTCAAGTGCTGATTCAGCAACGCCCTTAAGGTTATGAAGACATGATTTATCTTGTTTAGTATGATGCTTGAACCATACACCTTTCTTTTCCTGATTTGAAGTCTTCCCCATGTGAGAGAAGCAGAGCTCTGCAGTAATTGTTACAACTCTAATGGGGTAGCAACCACATTTACCATAAATTTTGCTTTGCTGTAACATAGGCTTGTAAAAGTAAAAATAAAATTGAAAGTGCTGAAAATTCAGATTTCTCAAAGGCTTGGCCCTGCAGTGCTGGTTCTGTTTTAAACAGTGATGGTGTTGCAGATGTTCACCTGGACATCCTCCCAGCTGAGGGCCTCTGAGTTAAGTGTCTCTGGGGGTCCTGTTGCAGTTCATCAGAAGATTAACTGAATTGCAAGAGGTTTGGTACTGTGACACTCCCGATCAACTCGCTGAATTCAGATTTTGTGTCTCAATACAAGATATTGTTGGGGAAAGCTCACTTTGACTGCTTTGAACTGTAAGTTTTGTAGTTTAAAAAAATGGGTGACTTTGAGGGAACTTGCCTTTCTTTGATTTGTTTGTTTCCTTGGCTACACTTTAAAAACAGCTAAGCATTGAAATACTCTTGGCTGTGAACTATGCTCTTAGAAAACACATGTGATGTTCATGTATGGTCTCTTGGCTGCCTATGCTTAGGCCCATCTGCTGGGATGGCGTGATGCTGGCACACACACTGGTATGCCAGTTTTTGGGACAAGGACCACCAGTCATGAATGGTTTCACACAGGTAAGATGTTGAATGGTTCAAGCACCATTTCTCTTGGAAAATCCTTTATCCTGTTATAGGATTGCCACACTGTTGCCATAGGACTCTTTAAATTTCTGGTAACTTCGTGTCCTAATACAACACTTGACTGTGCAGGAGGAACATTACAGTCTGAAGAACACCTGATACTAGCAAGTATCTTCTGAAATTTCTGAGGCATCTGAAACATGGATTTAAAATTACATATATGGATATGTTAAAGAGGAGCAGTGAGAGGTTCAGGTTTTATTTATCACCTTCTGAACCGATTGAAACGGGATTCCCAGTGGCACAAGAGAACTTGCCAGCATGGGATGTGTGGTGTGATCAGTTTTCACAAGGCTTCAATGTTTCCTCAACAGTCAATAACCAATTAAGTAATTCTGAGAACAAAGTTATCTCAATACAAGTGGAGGGCAGATGAGGACATGATCAAGAGATTAGATCAGGAAGAGAGAAGAAATTTAACACAGGATTTGAATTTGAAAAGGAACTAGTGACCTGGAGAAAACCAGCATGTCTTTCCAAGGAGTGCAGCTTGGGACAGAGTGAGGAGCTCACTGCAATGATGATCAGTTACTGATGAATGAGAATGTGATGCTGAGGGTGTAAAAAGAAGAAAACAGAACAGAATAATACAGTTTAGTCTTAAATAATTTTAGCACTTCAGATGCAAAGAAAGCTTACTGTAATTTGAAAGAGAGTTCATTTGGCATGTGTTTTTTATTACTTCTAACTGGAGAAGAATTTGAGTTTCCCCTCTGCTTTAGAATTGTCTTGAAATGTCAAAGCATACCTTGTTCATGTTGGATGAGTGCCCCAAGTCCTAGGTAAGCTGCTGTTCAGAATTGGTAGAGCCGCCTTTCTCATTTTCAGCAGAAATTTCATCCATATTAGTATTGGTATATTTATTCCTGAAGAAAATGTCATGGTTTTTGAACAAAGGCTCTCCTGGCAAAGAAAATATCTAATTGATAAATTGTTCAAAGACAGTTAGAATCAGAGGAGTGACTAAATGTAAGCAATGCAAAAGCTATCTAAAGGCAGTAACAATGCCACTGCCGTCATTTCAGCTGCCTTTAAAATGCACTGATAAATTCACCCCCTAGGGTGAGGAAAATAGCTCTTCCCAAACTTCTCTGTGGCCCTAAGCTATTTAAAAGAGAACACTTTTGATTATTTTCTTTTCATTTGACTCATTGATAAGATTATTTTTCCCTTTTCAAAATGGTGATCCTAATATTCTTCCTCAACAAATATCTCACCAGGTTTAGGAGTTTCTGATACATTAGAAACTTTTTGATGAACTCTGGCTCTCAAACCAAATTGTTTATTCCCTCCAAAGGCATTTAAAGGCCAGGAGCTTAGTGGTTTGTTCATTCTGCAGGGGTGTGAAAGACCTATCTTCATGCCCTCTGCTCTACTTACCTAGACAACTCACAGAACCTTCAGCAAGAAACATCAAGGGACAGCCACTACAGAACGTATTATTTCTTGACAAAGACAGAACTAATAAGACACATCTGGTTTCAAATTCTTCCTCTAACTGGTCACTTGTTAGACTTACAGAAGTGTAGAGACCTTGAGGATTACATGGGACATTTGCTCTACTACACTGAGGGATGGGTGCCACATCACCTGTGTGTATTTGGGACATAAAGTGGTAGTTATTTCCCCTTCCTCTTTTCTAAATCTTTTTGCTTATAGAATCTAACAGTATCTAACCCATACTGGCCACAACAGAACTAGTCAAGGTGCAGCTACAGAGGGGATAATGATCCCTATTATAGCACAGATTGTGTAATAGTTTCTATTCCACAGCTTTCTGAAACTGAAATTGTCAATGCTTTGTCCAAGTATATGCTGAACATATCATGGGTCAGCAATTTTACAATAAGGGGAGAAAAACTACTCTTCTACTATAAAAAATTACACCTCATAATTTTTTAAGATATGCAGACAAACTATCCTGTAATAAAAGTTGAATGTTGGCATGGAGACCATCCTCTGAGAGGAAGGGAATTGGGATTCATTTTTCTGGCCCTGGTAACTTCTGTACCAATTTCCACTTCTGCAATGCTGAAAAAACCTCACAGGTATTTAAATAATTTTTAGTCTCAACTTGAAGTAAGAGTTAAACATGTTCACTAATTACTTTTATTAGTATTTGCATTATATTTATTTAATTTGCAAAACCATAAAATGAGAAGCTGCTTCTATGCATCAAGATGAATCATCAAACAATTTTTTTCCAAATATAATTATCTTATTCAAGTGAACTGAGAACTTAATGACTTTACATAGTGAGGGGAAAATGAGAAATTAATACGCTAATTCTCTGGCAATAATTACTGTAAAAAATGCATTTTCAATACTGATTGTTGATTTGGTTGGTCACAATCATCCCTTTAATATGCTCATTTGCACTTTCAGACTCCAAGACATATAAAAGATGGAGATGCTTTTGCACTAAAATGAAACATGTTTGCTTTCTGCAGATAGATGTGGCATTAATTAACATAATTTCATCAAAGGTGATGAAACTACATTGATTTAAACTGGGAAAATGGTTTTATCTGAACAGCTATTCCCTCAACATATGCTCACACCTCTTCCAGTACATTACTGTTTTCCCAAAATCTTACAAGAGGCACCATTCATGCCTACATTTACAGTCATCATCATCATGGCTGGGCTTCACAAACAAAGATTGGGAAGGGCTTTACCCATGCTTGCTGCAAGTGTGCTGGTGGCTAAAAAGGCCAATGTGGAATAGGCAAGTCCGGTCACAAATGGCAGAGCAGAACTTCTCGTTTGGTGATATTGGTGAGGAACGGTTCTTTCTACATTGTCTTTGCTCCTCGAGACTGACTCTGTGTGTGTTCTCAAATAAAGCAGCAGCATCATGAATGGTGTGTCTTGGTTGTTAACTTGTAGCCTCCTCCTTGGAATGCCACCCCTCTTAGGTTTGGGCTCTGCACTCAGCATTACTCAGGTATGATGGACATCACCAACATTTCTCTGTTGCAGTAAGACATAGTCAATGAGGTGCCAGTGCTTGAATCGAGGATGCATCCAGGTTGTCTTCAGGCTGTCTTTCTGTTGAAAGATAGTGTTGGTGATGGTGAGCTGCTGTTCTGCACAAAACTCTAGCAGGAGGTGACCATTGTCATTTCAGTTTCCAACACTGTGCTTGCCCAGTATTCTGTTCCAGGCTTCAGAGTTCTTTCCTACTCTGGCATTGAAGTCACCCCAGATTATGATCCTATCATCTGCAGGAACCTTTTGTGTGAGGCAGCACAGGTCGGTGTAGAATTTGTCTTTTTCCGCTGGGTCAGCTTGGAGAGTTGGGGCATATACGCTAAAAAGAACAACATGTTGCTTGTTGTGTAGTGGGAGGCGTAAGGACATAATGCGATCGGAATGACCTGTCAGCAGATTTTCAAGTTTGGAGGCAATGGAGTTTTTAATCATGAAGCCAACTCCTGAAAGGTGACTTTCGGTTTTGGATTTGCCTGACCAGTAGAGTGTGTAGCCAGCACCATATTTTTTAAGGCTGCCTTCATCATGAAGACGAAATTCACTGAGAGCAACAATGTCGATATTGAGTCATGATAGTTTGTGGGCAATTAGAGCAGAACGACACTCAGGACGTCCACTATCCGCAGTATCAAGCATGGTTCTGATGTTCCAACCTGTGAGTGTCAATTTGAACACACCTTTGGAGGCAGGTGTATGCCTTTGTCTCTCTGTTTTTGTTTGACCACATCAGAAGATGCCTGTCGGTGGTGGTTAGCCAACCGAGTCAGGGGTGGAGATGAGCTTTGTTTAGGCCCCCTTTTCTAGACCCCTCTCCATGTGGAGCAAGTAGTGCTTTCCTTAAAAAAGGCTGCTTGGTCATTCAGGATGCTGTCGAACCAAACTGTCATCTCTGGGGTCATTCTCGAGTGACCAATGTCCTGAACTGCCTGCATGCAGGGTTGAGTCTGTGGCTTCCAGTGAATGTCATCACCTGCCATTTTGACCCTCACTTGTTGCTACAGGGCGTTGCAATGTGGGTGAACCCTTCCAGCCTGTGCAACGGATTTTTTAGGTGAGGCACAGCGTGCACAGAACCAGCCCCACCCTTTATTCCTAAGGTTTGTCTGGCAGGGCCTAGTAAGCTTGGACAGTGACAGCAAATACCTCAGGACGTAGGTTTGGTTACAGTATCCTTCTCTTAGATGGATGGCCTTACAGGGCTAAGCAAGCTCCATCTGCCCAGATTTGGAGTTAGAGTTATCCTTCTCCTAGGATGGTTGCCAGAGCTCTAGCGAGCCCATCCTGCCCATGGACACACTTTGTCTGACCCTTCAGCTGAGACCTGTCTGGCGTGGAAGACCCTACTGGAGACATACCACTGCCAGCATAGCACACAACTTCATGAGGGCATGCAAGCTTCTCTCCTGCAACAAGGAGGTGCCCATGGAGAAGATTTACAGGGTAATTTATGTAATAAAATGCCCTATTCATCAGACTAGACTCAGAGAGACACTCAAAGCCATTTCTGAAATGTGGAAAGATTTTTGAGTAGAAAGAATTAGAACAAATCTTCCCAATATATTGGTATACAGTGCAACTCCTGGACCAAAACAGTAAGTGAGGGAAGTTGCATTGTTGGGAAGATTGAGGATGGTCACAAGTTTCCAAAACTTCTCATGTGGAGATAGTCTGAAAACTTTAGTGCTAAACCACTTGAATGAGGAAACTCCTAGAGATATAGAAACAATCTACTCTAAAAGGTGTTTTTTATTGTCTCAGGTCAGCAATTCATCAGGTAGGTGTTGGCAGTCCAGTTATTGTAGTGAGACATTTGCAATGTAACCCTTAAATCTGATGGCTGGTAGTTTGAAGAGATCCTGAAACAATGACTGGCTTCTGCTGAGTCCACTGAATGCCACAATCACCTTTTTGAATAGGAGAGTAAATACAGTAATTGGTTGGAAAAATCTTTGCTTCCTTTGCAAGGTAGTGCAGAGATGCATTTATGAACACAACAATATGTAGTATGGGGAAAGTGGGTACTGGTATTTCTCCTATAAAACTGTGTGTATTTCCATGTTTCAAATGCCTTCATAATTAATATGGATCACTGTTCTTTCAACAGCTGCCTGTTTGCCAAGTATTAGTTCAAAATTAGAGAGAACAAAAGAAAGTGATGGTTTCTGAAGCAAGTAAAATCAGGGACTGTAAAAACAGGGTCAAAGCTGCCCCTGTCTCTGACTCATTTTAAATACAGATCAGATAGGTTCTATTCCTTCAAAAAGTCATTCTATCTAATGATCAAAGAATGATTTGGACTATCATCCAAGGTGCCCTTAAGTGTTTAGATTTATTAATTTATTCATTTTTTAACTTCATCTCCTTTCAAGTATGGATATATCCACTGTAACATGCTGAGGAATCCTGGCAATGTGTACCAGGAGACCGGGGTATTTTGTGTAGTACATTTCAATTTAAACACATTAAATCTCAAATTTTACATTCCGTCTTTGACTTGAAAATGTATGAAAAAATTTTGAAATTTATTTTGGAAAGCACCCACTGACTTTGTATTCCTAACATGGTTAAAGGTCCAGGGTCCAAGTATTGAGCACTGACATAAAGCAAGTCAGACAAAAAGAGAAACAAAAGAGGTGATAAAAATCTGTGGGAGAAATAGATCATCTGTAAGAAAGCATTTTTGCCATGGAAACATAATATACTTTTCTAGATATTAAGGTAATAAAGACCCAATTATCTTTCAACAATCCACACTTTCTTGCTCCTTTTGGACACTAATTTTTGTAACTAAAATAATGCAGGAATTATGTACACACATTATTACAGCTTGAGCCTGTCTAATTAGTTGGCTGGAAAAGAAAGATAATGTCTCATTATTTACTGGGTATAGTCTGCTTACTCTGTGTATGGAGCTAATTACCTACATGGGAGTGGGAAGACATCCTGCAATTAACAGAGCTAAAACCAGTCCTTCTGGGGAAGGTGATGAGTCCTAAAGGCAGTAACACCTTCTAAGTCTCAGCTATCATTGAAGTCTTTTAGGCACTATAAGACACCATTTTATAGAGGTTATTCTTTAGTGTATTTTCATAACTGCCTTCTCCATTTTTGTTTCATTTTGCAGTCCTAAAATTCCACTGTTTGCAAGATTCATTGACAGTGTCTTTTTTTCTGTACACACTTAGGCAGGCTTTGTGTATGGTCTCCTTGAATGTATAGACCTCCTTCCTGTCTAATTGAGGATCTGGCATCCACAGCACATTAACTTGACTTCTATACTCTGCTAAAATCTTGTGCAATGTTGAAGAGCCATCCACTGGGAAATACTGAGCCTTTTCCTTATCTTCTTATCTTTGAGGATAAATAATAAGTTAAAACATCACCATTTCTCCTCCTCAACTTCCTTAACCTGTTCCCACAACTATAGGAAAGTCCTGCAGAACTGGCTCTTAATTGAAAGAACAGTTTTCAACTGTATGTCTGGACAAGTCACTGAATATGTTTCTTTCTGTATTTCACTTGAACCTTGTTATGGGTTTAGCCAGGTAGGCCTAAATTTAGGCTTTAAAACTCAGATTTGGGCCTGAAATTGTCAGCTGCCTTCAGCTGGGCTGAGCTGACTGGCAGCTGACCTCTTCTAGCCAATAGCATTGTATTCCACCCCATCTTACATCATCTCAATAGCAGTAAAGTCCAGTGTGTGGGTGTGGCTTGGGCAGTTTCACTTTGGCCGAGGTACAGAGAAGACATCGTGCTGTCCCAGGAGGGATGGAGAGGCCCAAGCCCACAGCACCGGCTCACCATCATGTTATCTTAGGGAAGTAAAATGTTTGTTCTTAGTTCTTCTCTTTGCTTAAGTCTGTCTTTGGGGAATTGACTTTTTTTTTAGAATGATTTGTAGTCAGAATGGTAAAATCTGTGCTTATTGGGGAGTGGGAAGTTATATATAACTTGTGTAAGTGTGTGTTATATTGTAGTTTTCTTTTAATTTTCTCTTTTCTGTATAAATACATGTAGTTAGTTTCAGAAGAAACCTGGTTTGGAAGTTTTTTTTCCTCTCCCTCTTCTTTTTCTCTTGGCGGGTGGGGGGGGGGAGAACCACTTTTCTCTGTACTTGGGCAGTTGGCATTTTGCCAGCTCAACCCAAGACAAACCTTGTTGAAGCTGTATAACATTGTCTGTATGTTAGTGATCCTATACTGGCATCTACTACTGTAGAGAAGATCCAATTATTGTTAATAAAAAGGTGTATGAGTAAACTTTTTTTTTCTCCTGAGAATGCTTAGGTCTGAATTTTCATTCACTTCTGTGTCTGTACATGTTTGTACCTTGGAAAGATCAACTGCTTCAAATGGGCTGCACCAGGTATTTCAGTCTTGCAGCTGGAATACGGTAGCACAATGTAACATGACATTTCATTTCACAATATGGTTTTGTGGACATGGTTTTATTTGGTCAAAGGTAGGACTTGATGATCTTTGATGTCTTTTCCAACCTTAATGATTCTATGATTCCATAATAAACAAGGTGCTGTAGAGACACTAAGGCAAAGCTTCTGAGGTGGAACCACTCCACAGAGCAAAATGCCCACCCTGGATGTTTCCTGATAAACCTCCGCTCTAATACTGGCCAACATTATTGGTAGAAAATGACTATTTATGAATAGGAATCCTGTTTCTCTCAGGAGAGAAAAATATCATGGTTTGACAAGGGAATCTCAAAAACCCCCAAAACCACCACCACCAAAAAAGGTAAAAAAAACCCAAACACCAACACAAAACCTTCTGGGACTAGTTGGAAGTCCAGTCCCATTACCAATGTAGCTGTAGATCCCTCCCAGCTATTTGATTCTGTGATCCTGTGACTAAGAAAACAAAACAAAACCAAACAAAACCTTATTCATTTGCTACTGGAATTTTTTGGAACTTTGCTTATTCAGAATTGAATTCTTTGTGGAAACCATTTGGTTTTGAGCACACAGGTTTTCTGAAAGTGTGCCTGTTAGGCAGTTTTTGGAACCTGTTTGGTTTTGACTCTCGTCTGACCCTACATCAGCTGCATAAGAAGTTGCTGGAAAATCTCTTTCCAGGCTTCAAGCTTCCCAATAATTTAAGCTCCTATTTACTATAACCTCAGGAGAATTTCATTGGGCAGGCCATCCCAGAGGTGGTGCTCCATTTCCATTCCCTTTCACAATAAATTTCAATATGTTATTTTTCTTCTGCTTCAGAAAGCAATGAAGTCCAGAGATTCTCTGTGAAGCAGAATTCTGTCAAATTCAGTCCTCATAGTCCATGGTCTACACTGTTATCTTGGCTTTGATTAGGATAGAGTGAATTTTCTTCCCCACTAGCTGGTACAGTGCTGTGTTTTGGATTGAGTATGGGAATAATGTTCATAATGTCCTATGTCTGATGCACAAGAAGCTGTAACAAAGCATGTGCAGGATGTCTGAGCCAAATTGGCCGAAGGGGTATTCCATACAATAGGATTTCATTCTCAGTATAGAAACTCAGGAGAGTGTTCCAGGGGAAGCTGCTTACAGGTTGGGGTTGGGCAGGGCGTTGGTCAGTAGATAGTGAGCAATTTCTTTGTGCATCACTTGTTTTTCTTGGGTTTTGTTCCCCTCTTTTTATTATTTCTGTTTTCATTACAATTATTATTAGTAGTACTATTATCATTATTATATTTTATTTTTTGTTCAATTATTAAACTGTTGTGATCTCAACTCACAGGTTTTACATTTTTCCAATTATCCTCCTCAGGTAGAATTAAACCAGGACATCTGTTTACAGTGAATATCTGAGGATGTGCTTCACTTCACATCATGTCCTGGCTCTGTCCAAAACCAGCCTTTTACAGTGCACCAGTTTCATATCTAATTCAGGTACCATGTACAACAGTTCAGAGTTCTTTTAATGCAGACCAGATTTCTTTGGTAACTGTGGGCATTTAAAACCAAAGTGCTTACAGGTAGAGTAGATGAGGTGCAATAGACACAAGTTATATAAGTTATATATATAAGACATATATAATGTCTCACTGGACATTAAGAAAAAACAAACCACAAACACTTGAAACAAGTTGGCTAAAACACTCTAGAACTCTCCATCCTTAGAGATTGTCAAAGCTCAACTGGACAAAGCTCTCCAATCATTGATGACCTGTTTAGAGCAGGGGTTATACTGGAGGAACTTTGCAGGACCTTTCTGTTCTAAACCATTCCATGATTCATGAATTAGCAACTATGAGTGTAGTACAATTCTCACATGAAATCCTGAGTGCTACATTTAGAAGGTTTTGATGCACTCGTGTGAACTAAAGAGGAAGAATGTGTCATGTCAGCAGACCATTTTTTCATCAACACTCACCAGTTATTGACTTTAGCCCTCATTATGGGACAAAAGAGCTGCAAGATCTGCTTTTAAAGTCTGTGGTTGACCTTTAGAAAGATATTTGACTTCTCCATAAATCAGGACACAATGTCACTGGAGGGATGGAAAAACCTATATATGAATCTTTGTTGGTAAAACGTTCTGCAAAACTAAAGAAGTATTTTGAAGCAAAATAAGTGAAAAGTTATTCTGCCACGCTCTGTTCCACTCCATGAAAATAGAAAGGAGAATTTTTGTCTGTAAGTGGAAAGTACTACTGTTTTGCTTTGGTATGTGTATATTCAGTTCTAGATAGATAAATAGATCACAGTTAGGGATATACAGACTCCATTTTCAAGAGTTAATATGCATATAACTTGGACAGATATGGCAGATTGCCACATGTTTTTTTCCTGTATATAAAAGCCCTAATAATGACAAAGGCATACAAAATTCAAATTATTTGTTGTTTCTGACTAGAGGTCTTAATAATTGCCATCCAGCTTTACTGTAAGAACATTAGCAGTAAATGACATTCATCTGAGATCTTGACCAGTTGTAGATCATTCCACTGATTTTATTTTATTTAAACACTCTCCATGTAGAAGAGGTTGAACACATTAATGGGAAAACTAATGATATTTTTGAATTTCAAATATCAATATATGCCTGAGAACTATACTGCAAATCTAGTAGGAAAAATGTTTATGGCTTCTGGAACTGGGCCATGGTGAGATACACTGCTACTTTACAGTTAAAGATAAGCAAACATATTTTAGCCAATAATCCTGGGAGCCAGCCAGCATAATCCTTTTTTTATTCATAAACTTGATTCTCAGTATGCTGTTATCTCAGCACTGTTGGAGGGGTTTGGGTTGTATATACAGCAAAAATTATTCAGTTTTCAAGGCAAAGACTTCTACATTCTAAGACTATATATAATGTTTTGGGGCTCTGCCCAAAAGCAAAGATATCTTTGTGTTAAAATCATCTTAAGGAATAGTGGTATAATTCTTAACTTTAACAATTGAGATAAACTATAAAGTGAAAAATTTTAACACCTTAGGAAGTCATGAGAGAATTCTGATTGTTACTACGAGCAAGGATTCAACAAGAAATGCCTTTATGTGTCTGTCTTTGTTACAAAGGCTTCTACCATGTGCCTACTTGATTTATGGTATTTATATATGCCAGGATTGCAAGAAGCTGACTGTCCTGTCTCTGGTATTGGAATCATCCTGAATATGTTTGTGCAGTAGTCTTCCCGATCTAATTGCCTGAAGGGATATCTAGAGTAATTAATCATAGTGACTGTACTTTGATATGTGCATTTTGATACACTTTACTGTGGCTATTTAAAACTGGAGAGCCAGCATGTTACAAATGTCCACAGAAGGCAAGTGTATGCTACATGGCAAATTCCCAAATATAATTAATGTAGCAGTTGGGCCAGAGGTGTAGGAAGCACAGGAGGCTCCCAAAGACACAGGGATAGCCTAGGTTATAAAGGATGATCCTTTTGGATGTGCACAGGGAAGAATTTTTGTGGTAGTAGTGGGTTAGCTGGACTTCAAAGAAACCTTTGAAAGGCAGGAGAAGGAAAATCTCAATGACCTTGACCTGAGCCCAAAAGTTAGATTTGGTAGTAGTTATAAGTTTGACTGGTTTTGGCTTGTTTCTTGGATTTATCCTACTGAATTAAAAAGAAAATAATGTTTCAAAAAGCTGTGTGGAGTCATTTCATGTTTATCTTAAGAAGTGGACGAAAGTGTTCTGGAAAATTGTACCAATACATTTCAATATGTTGCTGCCCCAGCTGCCTCTTTGTAGCTGCTTATCATCCTTGTAGGTTCAAAGGTCAGCAGAATGTCACATGTGCCTTTGTCCTTGTTGGTCTAACTTACCACCCTTTGCAGCTGTCTCAGATCTCAAGCAAACAGAAAAGAATATGCCTACAGGTCTGGAAACAGGGCTCAAGAAATCAGAATCTTCTGCCACACACATGCTGAGAAGCAGCACCCTCAGCAGTGCATACATTGACGAGGAAGAATATTGATTATGTCAGAGCTGTGTGTATCACAAACTGGCTCACTGTCCACAACTGCTTTTTGATGCCCTGCCCTCTAAGCATCTTGCACTGGCTAGTGTCAGAGTCACAATAAGGAGATAAGGGGACCAGAACAGTGAAACGATATCAAAGCTTGCCTGACTATGGCTATACTCAAACATATACTAAACAGAACAGTCAGATGAGATCAAGATCTTCCTGTACTCTGCACTGGTGTGGTGTCATCTTGAACATTTTGTGCAGTTTTGGACACTGTAATATAGGAAAGAGGAAGTTAAATGCCACTCTGACACCCGATCCCATCAGATCTCAGAAGCTAAGCAGGGGCAGACCCAGTTAGTACTTGGATGGGAGACCTCCTGGGAATACCAGGTGCTGTAGGTTCTAGACCTGAGGACTTCATTGTCACTATCCAAGCTCGCTCGGCCTTGGCATATGAACCTTAGGAGCTAAAGGGTGGGACCAATTTCATTCACGCTGTGCCTCACCTAAAAAATCCACTGTGCAGGCTTGAAGGACACACCCATGTAGGGAGAACCCTTCCCAAATCTTCATTTGTGAAGCCTAGCCTTGATGGTGATGATGAATATAGGAAAGATATTCAGCTATTAGAGAGCCTCCAAAGGAGGGCAACAGAGATGGTGAAGGGCCTGGAGGGGAAGCCGTATAAGGAGTGTCTGAGGTCCTTTGGTCTGTTCAACCTGGAGAAGACAGAAGAGATCTGATCGCAATCTACAACTTCCTTATGAGGGGAGGAGGGGCAGGCACTGATCTCTTTTCTGTGGTGGCCAGTGAAAGGACCCAAGGGAGTAGCCTGGAATTGTGTCAGGGGAGGTTTAGGTTGGATTTCAGGACAAGGTTCTTCCCCCAGAGAGTGGTTGGGCACTGGAACAGGCTCCCCAGGAAAGTGGTCACAGCACCAAACCTGACAGAGTTCAAGAAGGATTTGGATGATACTCTTGGGCACCTTGTGTGACTCTTAGGGATGGTCCTGTGTCAGGCCAGGAACTGAACTTGATGATCATTATTGGTCCCTTCCAACTCAGCATATTCTGTGATTCTTTGAAGATCTTACTAGTTNTTGGCATATGAACCTTAGGAGCTAAAGGGTGGGACCAATTTCATTCACGCTGTGCCTCACCTAAAAAATCCACTGTGCAGGCTTGAAGGACACACCCATGTAGGGAGAACCCTTCCCAAATCTTCATTTGTGAAGCCTAGCCTTGATGGTGATGATGAATATAGGAAAGATATTCAGCTATTAGAGAGCCTCCAAAGGAGGGCAACAGAGATGGTGAAGGGCCTGGAGGGGAAGCCGTATAAGGAGTGTCTGAGGTCCTTTGGTCTGTTCAACCTGGAGAAGACAGAAGAGATCCGATCGCAATCTACAACTTCCTTATGAGGGGAGGAGGGGCAGGCACTGATCTCTTTTCTGTGGTGGCCAGTGAAAGGACCCAAGGGAGTAGCCTGGAATTGTGTCAGGGGAGGTTTAGGTTGGATTTCAGGACAAGGTTCTTCCCCCAGAGAGTGGTTGGGCACTGGAACAGGCTCCCCAGGAAAGTGGTCACAGCACCAAACCTGACAGAGTTCAAGAAGGATTTGGATGATACTCTTGGGCACCTTGTGTGACTCTTAGGGATGGTCCTGTGTCAGGCCAGGAACTGAACTTGATGATCATTATTGGTCCCTTCCAACTCAGCATATTCTGTGATTCTTTGAAGATCTTACTAGTTAAGGTTAATAATAGCCTCTATTTAAACTGATAATTCCCCCATGCAGCTGTTACTTAAAACCAACATAAAGCTTCTTGGTGGTTTGCCTGAGGAATATGAAAGCTATTCCCCAGTTAGACTTAATTATTTGCTTAATATACACTTTCCCATGCACTTTAGTGTGCTTCAAGCTCAACACTTTGAGGAACTGTGAAACTGTTGAGATGAAATCCAATTCATTTTGTTTAGATCAATCATTCCAGTGGTAAAAAAACCTTATTTTAGGTGAGCACCATTTGGTTCTCTGTATAATATTTTCTTCCTTCAAGACCCATAGCTTTTTCTCCATATGAAAATATATGTCTCTTTGCCTGCCTTGTTCCTCTGATCTTTCATATGGTGCTTATCACTGAATTATGCAGATTTGAACTATTCCTTTAGTAATTTAATCTGATGGTAAAGTCTTAACAATTAAAAACACCTATATATTGATCATTTGGTAGAAGCTGTTTTCCAGAAATATTAGAAGAAAATGGGTATTTTTCAAAGATATGAATACATGTTTCATGGAGTGCACTTCAGTGATAGTAGACAAAGCATTGCATATGTTTTGATGCATCTTCTATCCTGTTTCTACTTCTTGAATGTTGTGGACCAGACAACAGTACTAACGTTTTTGGAGACAGTTTGTACTCAAGTTTCTCACAATCTAAGAAAGCTCAAGTAACAGTTTGAAAATTATTTTGCTGTGGAGTATATTGTGTCAGGCAAAGAAGAAATCATATTCCAATGTAATATTCCATTGTCTGTAAGAGTCAGCACAACTACAAAGAAACTAGGGGAGCTGGGGAATGGCTTCTATATTAGTCAGCAGTTACCCACTCCTTACAGTGGAATTAGCAGCTATCTATACCCTTTAATAAATTAACCTCTGTTAAAGCAATCTGTTCTATACACACAAAGTTTATGGCATGAAGGGCAGCACAACTCTATAAAGAAATAGATGTATCAAGAAACACACAAATTACACTGATGAAGCCATGCCAGCTGTCACCCTGCTGAATTCATTCATGGTTGACCCCCTACCCCAATTTTAGGGACAGTTTGGACATCCAGCAGTAGTATACGATGAATGTGCCATTTTCCCAACTCTGCTGGCCTCTGTCTTTCTTTTGCAGCCCCACTAGCTCCACAGATGATGAGAGTAGACTATTTAGTATTTGCACTTATTGAATTCCCTCTTTCAATACTATTTTTTTTTTAATTCTTGGTTTTATTTGAGTGAAAGCAGACTTTGTCAACTTGGAGTGGAAACAAGATTACTGATATTTTGAGAGAACATTGTTCTCTGCCCAATTTGACTCAAGACAAAACTGCATTGAAAAAAAAAAGTGTGCAGATATGTCTGAGACAGTCCTGAGGTTACACACTCTAATGTGAAGGTCTCATGAAATGTATGAGAGGTCAGTTTTATCAGAGGCCCTGAGGGTATAATTGGAGTTTCTCCTTTGGTACCTCAGGCCATCTGCTATGGCATCTAATAACCTCAAGAGAGCAATGAACAGGTCCAATTGTGATTTAGGGCTCTGGTTAGACTGCCTGTTCTGGCTTCTATATGAAATGAAACTCCAATTACAATGTCTAAATTTAGAAGAGAAATAAGCAATTCAAACCTCTAGTTATTAAGGGCTGGCGTCCTGTACTGCCTGTGGAGCAAGGTAGAGGAAATATTTAGACCACTGGCAAGAGCTGCATAAGTTAACCATTGTGACTATTTCTTTCCTGTGATTCTTTCTAGGGAATTAGGGCCTGACTATCCCAGCACTACATAAAATCTGAACTGCTCATTTCAAACTGAGGTACTGTTACCGTCCTTAGTCCATCTTAAGTGTTCTAAAACGCAGGCTGAACACAGCCCTGCTCCTTCTACTCTTTTGGGATTGTGTTAGGAGAGAGAAAGGGAGTGAAAGGAAAAGCCATCTGTGCATCCCATTGAGTGGTGAAACAGGGGAAAAAGATCCTGCTGCTTTCCGCTCTGTTTCCATCAGTGCTGAAGCACTGACAGGGGGAAGACTGAGAAAGAGTGATGGAGAGTGAAACTGTAAAGAAGAGAGTGAGATCACCAAC
The DNA here is from genome assembly GCA_013396695.1 of Sakesphorus luctuosus. Lineage (NCBI taxonomy): Eukaryota > Metazoa > Chordata > Aves > Passeriformes > Thamnophilidae > Sakesphorus > Sakesphorus luctuosus. The sequence goes on from VWZD01011923.1 coordinate 190,111, forward strand.
ATTTTGCCACCAACTATAATAGGATTATGAATTAGGCCAGTCTGTGGAGATTTTAATGAGTCAAATGAAGGCAGCTAAATAGTTTAAGCAAGCTATATGTGGACTCCCTTACTTACCCAGCATGCTAAGTAAGCATAGCAAATCACATACAGTGTCCATTATCCAGACGATATCATTATCCCCCAAAGAGCACTTCTCTCCTGGCAGGTCTATGTGACAAGCTGCTGCCCAAGGCACTCTGTAGCTCGTGGCAGAGGGGAGAATATAATTACACTGAAGTACAGAAACTCTTACAATTCACTTAAAAATTGGTATTAATACATATGCAAATGTATTTGGACAGTATAAAAATCAGACTGTACATTTCCAGTTTTACCATGTGACACTAGATTTCCTTTTCCTTCCTCAGAGACTTGGTATTTGAGGTTTGGACAAGCTGGGAATTTAGGCTCTTGAGTTTATCATTGTGGGGTCCTCACTGCTCACTCTGCTCATTCTTGAGCCCTTTTACAATTGGCATAAATAAGTCACCTGAACTGATGCTTATTCACATGGGCCAGTGCAGTTTTATGAAGCCCTGATCTGGGCCTTGAAACAATATAGCCAAGTGCTGTATGCCAGCACAGATCCTCTCAGGGGGACTGTTCACTGATCTCATCACCTGTCACACTGATGGGCTGTATCACTTGGGTTGCATAGGTCAGACACTGAGAAGACATCTCTGTTTGGTGATGTGCATGAAGTCTTCAGTCCTGTTTTTTAGAAATCTTCAGTCCTGACATGTTCCCAAGATTCTGCTGCTGCAAACCTCCTGTTCTAGCCATGAGTACAGGTATCTCATCAGTTTGGCTCAATCATTCTTGTCCCTTAATTATCTGTATTATATAATATACTCTCAAGTTCTCAGGGAAGGCAGAAAGATCAAGGAAAAGTAGGTACTGTTAAGGCAGCCTTATTAGGAACACATAGGTCTCAGTAGTCTGAATAAGCATTACTGGTCCCTAGCACAGGGGCCATTACCTAACTCACTCTAATAGTTAGACTTTTATGGCTGAGCTTGTCGCTCTAGTTTTGAAGTGAATGGACAGAAGTAGACAGTTTCAGAGAATGATTGTTTTCTTCCTAAAATCAGTTTCTAATATAAGACAGGTGAATTACCCTCTGGAATTGCCTATTTCTCTGCCTTGATTATAAAGAGAATCTGGGATTTCTATCTTGTCAGCAAATACCTGACATCAAAGTCCCTTAATTAGGTGAGACAAGATGGGAGATGTACAGAAGGCCTCTGACCTTGGCAGTCTCCTTTTAGGAGGGCTGTCCAAACTGGAAGCAAAACTGATTGTTTCTGAAAATAGGAGCCACATGGGATTTTATATGTGAGAAATAATAAACAGGAATAAAAGAACAAAAATGAATGTGCAAGCCAAAGAAGTCTAACATTCCAGATTCTGTATTTACTCTGCAAAAGCAGTTGTCACAGTCCCAGAACTGACAGACCATTCCTTACCTCACTGTAGACGATTAGAAAATCATCCTGCTGTGTAGTGGGAAAAATAGATTTGTGCAATCAGACAACTTCTCCAAGCTTTCTGCCTTCGATACCATAGTGGCACTCCACAGCCTCAACATGCCTGGTAGTCAGTCTCATATAGCCACTGCATGACTCTTTTCCTCTTCTTCTCACTTAAAATCTGTTAAAATCTAGGAAATAGAGACTTGTGTGGGCCATAAAGTCTATACTTACACCTTGACTTGGTGCAGGTCTTCTCCCATTGCTTTATTAGCTTTTCTTACTCTCCTCCTAGGAAGTCCAGGGAGCTGATATGCAGTAGCTCGCAATAAAATTTATCCCAGTGTTAAAAATAATTTAATAGCATAGTTTGAAATGGCAAGAGCAGACCAACACTAAGGCCATGAATACAACTGAAATACCTGAAGCATCACTCTGACAAGAATATGATACTTTCGGTAGAGGAGTTTCTCTTCTCAGTGCAAGATTAAAAAAAAAGGAGCCCCTGGATAGAAGTTGACATCAAAACATACAGACACATTGCTGACCTCAGATATTGTCAACAACAGTGGATGAGAAGGGAGGTTGCTAACAGCTACATTCATGCTCTGGCTCTTTGAGGAGGTTTTATTTTTTTACGGACATACTTCTCCCTCTGATGACCCTAAAAGGAAATGCAGGTGATAGGACAATCTGTATCTCTCAGAAACTGAAAATTTAAGCAAAAGTTTGCTGGCATTCTTTCTTCCTCTCCTCTTTTGATATATGTTGAATACATATTTACTAGGTAGTTGGTGGCGGTCCTGTGGCATAGTGGAGAGTACTCCCGACTCCGGCTCCTAGGTCACGAGTTCGAGTCTCAGTGTACGGACCGCCCAGGCAGTTCAATGCCCCCCTGCCATCTGATCCCGTCAGATCTCGGATGCCAAGCAGGGTCAGCCCCGGTTAGTACCGGGTGCTGTAGATAGTCCTAAGGACCTCAGTGTCACTGTCCAAGCTTGCTCGGCCGTGGCAAATGAACCTTAGGACTTAAACGGTGGGGCCAGCTCTGCGCATGCTGTGCCTCACCTAAAAAATCCACTGCGCAGGCTCGGAGGGCACACCCATGTGGGGTGAGCCCTTCCCAAATCTTCGTTCCCGAAGATTGGCCATTATTATTATTATTAGGTAGTTGGTAGTCTTTAAAATCCCTTTTTCTTTCCAAACTATTACACACATAATAAAAATGGTAGTCACAGTGGGTGGAGATTGAATTTCCTTTCCTTTTAAGAGAAAAGACAGCTTGGTAAAAAATAAATGAAGTTAATTAGTTGAATATAATTGCAAATTCCTTAGAGTTAAAATGTGCTGCATACCAGCAGAAAATGCTATTTGCCATATGGTATTGAAACACTCTGGAATGATGTCTTTTCCCCTACTATTTTCTGCAGACTGAGCATGGACTTGGACTATTTGTGGTTTCCCAAGTATTTGAGTTATGCCAGCCAGCTCACTGAGTTCCCCAAAGCAGCACAGAACCATGCTTGCTCAGTCCACATGTACTAAAAATAAACAAACAAAAATACTGGGGTTTGCAAAGCTTTTAATGAAAGCCTGAAGTTTCACTTTTCAGTGGTTTGGGGAAACTTTCAGAAACTCTTTTCTTCTAATAGCAAGTTAAGACCCCCTAACTCAGTACTGAACAGTGCTATTAAAAGCAGTAGAAGAATCTTTGAAGAAGTTAGCAAATAACAGCAGGAAATTTTTATACACTTTACATGGAAATAATTTGGAATAAAAAACATATTTAAAAAGAGGAAAACATAAACAGTTAAATCTTTACTTAGCATTGTTTTCAGATTGTAACAAAATTAATAAAAAATGGGAGTTTACCGTGCCATTATGCACATTTATCTAAACTTTCTTATAAAAAAATTTCAAGCTTGCCAGCTTTGTATGAAGTCCTTACCAATGGACTTTAATTCCACTCTTCATTTTTAATATACACATCAACACTTCTTCCTTCCCCAAAAAGAAAGATTCCCAAACTTGCTAAGAAATAGATTTATAATCTGAGAAATTGCTCTCACAGCTCCAAAGCTTCTTATTATTACGAAAGAGATACATGGAGACTCACATAAGTGCTTAAAAACTCTGAACTTTGAATGGAAATGAAAGTTCATTTTCAAGCTGTAAATGTATATTCGGATCTCACAAGAGCAATATTGCCTTAATTACACTTGTAGCTCAGTTTTTTGATCTTTTCTTCAGTTGTATGTCCATGGTAGTGCTATCAGGTTAATAAAGTTAGCAGCTTTAACTGAAAAATTGGCAGTGAATGTTTTCAAGCCTCATTGCTCAGATAGGATAATTATTGTGATGTGTATACATTTCTCTTGAAAGCAAACACTGACATCAAATGAATAAGTAGACCATTGGTTTAGTTGTTAAATCTGTCAGATGTGCAAGTTGTTTTTTTCTCTATACAGCCTATAAACTGAAGATGAATTATACGTGTGTGAAAATTCAGGATTAGGAATTCTAAATTTATCAAAGAAACCAAACCCACCTCAAACCCGGACACAGAGAAACTCATGGAATCACTGCTAATAGTTTCATAGAATTATAGAATCACAGAATAGTTTGGTTTGGAAGTGAGCTTTAAAGGTCATTCAGTCCATCACCCTCCCTGCAGTGAGCAGAGATGTTCACTTAGATTAGGCAGCTCAGAGCCCCATCCAACCTGGCACTGACTGTTTCCAGTGATGGGATATCTGTCACCTCTCTGGGCAACTTGTTCCAGTGTTGCACTACTCTCACTGTTGAAAATTTCTTCTTTGCAGCTAGTCTAGATTGACCCTTTTTTAGTTTAAAGCCATTAGCCCTTGTCCTATAGAAACATGCTCTTGTAGAAAGTCCCTTTCCAGCCTTCTTGTAGACGTCCATTGAAAGGTCGCCCTGAAGATTCCGCTTCTCCAGGCTGAGCAATCGCAACTCTCTCAGCCTTTTCTCATAGCAGAGGTGCTCCCTCTCTCTGATCATATTTGTGACCCTTCCTGGATCTGCTGTAACAGATTGTAGTGGTTTTAGCTAGGCCTCAAATTAGCAGGCTCAGAGAATAAACGTGGATTGAGGAAGACAGCTATCACCTGATTGGGTAACCAAGGAAATATTTTCATACCAGATGATGCAAACCTAAGATATGAGTGCAGCAGTGGGAGGTGTTTTAGCAGTTCTGTCATGGTTGAAGTAGAGACAAGACATGCAGCTCATGTCTTGGTGGAGTAGGCCCTGCTCCTGCTGCTGCCACTACTTGCATTTTGTTTGAGTTCAGGGAAGTAAAAACATTTTGTTGTTACTCTTTCTGTTCTTTGCTGAGTGTCTTTTGGGGTGCTACAGTGATAGAATCTGCTTTCACTGGGGAATGGGGAAGTTATTTTTTGTTATTCCTAGCTTGTGTAAGTGTTTGTTATATTGTAGTTTTACTGTTCTCTTTTCTGTATGAATATGTGTAGCTATTTTAAGCATAAACATAGTTTGAGAGTTTTTTTCCCTTTCTCGGTGAGGGGAGAGAGGCTCTGACTTGGTATTGAGCAGTTGGCATTTTGCCAGCTTAAACCAAGACACAGATCCACATCCCTTTTATGCTGGGGGCCCCAGAGCTGGATGCAGCACTCCAGGTGGGGTCTCACAAGAGCAGGGCAGAGGGGCAGCATCCCTTCCCTGGACCTGATGGCCACTCTGCTTTTAATGCAGCCAAGGACACGGTTGGCTTTCTGGGCTACAAGAACACATAGACAGCTCATGTTCAGCCTCTCATCCACCAGCACCAAGTCCTTCTCAGAAGGACTGCTCTCGATCTGTTCATCCCTCAGCCGGTACTGATACCAATGGCTGTACTAATCCAAGTGCAGAACCTTGCACTTGGGGGCAGTCCCCAGTATCAATCAGTTTCAGGATCTTTGTGATTCAAACCACCAAGAATTTACAATATGTGGTGCGATAAAATATATAATTTTCAGATTAGGATTGGCCATGGAGACTGACTTAAGCTGTCTAAAAGTCTTGCAGTTATGGCACCTTTTTACTGAGGTTTTCAATGATGTTCACAAAATGCCATACAGTTTTCCCCCATACTTTTAACATGTACCCCTCCCAACTTCAAGGCAAAATTGAACTATACATGAATAAAATCAGTTATGAACATTAAAAGCATTTAATACATTTTTCCTCCTGCTTTCTTTTGCAAGAGGATTCCTTTAAAATAAGTAATCAATATGATATATAAAAAAAACCCCAAACACCAAAACCCAACATTCTCTGGCCTTCAATGTTCTGATTTCATTAAAGTCAAATTTTTAGAATATTTAGAATGGTCTGTTCTATCTTACTGCACAAGTAGAATTATTCTTAGGAACTTCTCTAGAGTCTTAAGGAAGTGAGAAATTACTGGAAGGTAGAACCTGTCAGAGAGGCTTTTGTAACAGTAGTAGGATTTAAAAATATTATCCTAATTTTCCATTAAGAAAATCACAGATGATTTCTCTCTGGCTGCCCCTTGAAATCAGCAACCTCAGGATTAAGCTGTCAGTTCTTGCTAAAGCAGACTATTTTAGGAATCCTTAAAAATGTTTGCATTTGTTCCAAAGAAGATGAAATTAAACCCCTGGACAACCCTTAACACTGTCCACAGGATAGAAATTTCTTGTTGGATTCACAGCTTACATAGCCTCTTGCTCTATTGCTTATAAAAAGTGTAAACCAGCACCTTTTGGTGTCTCCACACTACTTGATGTGACACTACAGAAAGGGATGTGCATTGTTATCACAAAAATCTCAGTTTCTAGAAGCATTAGCTGGGGACTGGACTTAATACAATGAGGTTTGCTTCTTAACTTTGCTAATGAGGCAATGTGCAGCTGAAATGCATTTTCTAGGACCTAGTGTCTGGGGCCGTGCCTTGGAGATCTTCTCATCTATCCATATTACAAAGTGCAGACACGCTCTTTGATTCTTTCCAGTCATGCTCTGCTCACAGTTTAGCCACACTAGAGACCAACTTGCTGAAATATTTTGATACCATCAGCCTGATTCTTTGCTGCTCTGCATACAAGCTGTCATTGCCTTGTCAGATGTTGTTCTGAATTGCACAAAATGGGTGTGATTTACTATAAAACAGAGTGGTTAGTTGTCATTTCTAGTAACTTCTGTACAAGGATGCTAAATTGGATGTAAATGTAATTTAAACTTAAGACCCTTAACATAGCACAGTACTATGTTGAGGTACATGACATCCTGCTCTTTGTATTATTCCAGCTAAGGATATATATTTTTTTTTTATTTTAACTCACAGGTTGGATGAAGCTCAGATCAACCTGGTCTAGTGAAGAGGGTCCCTGCCCATGGCAGGAGGGTTGCAACTAGGCAGTCTTTAAGGTCCCTTCCTACCTAAACCATTCTATGATTCTGTGATAATGACACTCCATTTCTATCTATGTGACAGAATTCTATATGAAACATAAAAACAGAAGAAGAAGAAGGAAAATGCCTCCTTAATCAAATAAAAAGGCTGTGCTCTAGAGCACTGGGCCTGCTGAAAGACCCTGTCCAAGCACTGCAAATTCAGGAATCCACTCATGCCACTTATTCTGGTGGAATCTGTTTAGTTGTTATTACTATTATTACCTGACACTAGGCAATTGTAGAATTTGACATCTCTGACCACAGGATACACATGAATTAATTCAATCATGGTAATTTTAATACTAATTTACAGTTTCCTGAAGCTTCATTTCAGGTTGCAGAACTGTAACTGAACAAAAAGAAGATAAAAGTCAAGTTTAAGGTGAAGGCAGGTAAAGGGAGAAGATGAGCATCAATTTGCATCACATAGAATTTACTCTCATCTCAGCTCAACCTTGAATACAAAACAAAAGAGTTTACTTGATTATCACCTTATCAACCAAAAAAAAGATGGGAGAAAAGTGTTCATCATCATTTACCAGATGGTGAATAGAGGCACAAAACATTAAGATCAGATTTTAAAAGCCATTTAGAAGCCTAAGGAGACAGATGAAGAAAAAATGTTATTTTGAGGTTAAAGTTAGTGCCTGTGTGCGTCATGAAGTGTCTACATTCTTAGAATTTAAGATATTTACCCAAGGTCACTGAAAACATCTGTCACAGTGTATGTGATAGGACCAGTTTGCACACACGACCTGTGAGCACAAGAATGCAACATTCTTCAGAAGTCCAGTATTGGTTTTCCATCCTCACTGCAGCATTACAAAAAGGCCTAACTTGACACTGTCTGTCTGCCCAGGGTAGTTTCTTCTGTTGCAAAGATATGGCAAGGAAATGGATTGCAACAGATAAGATATGCTTTAAAAAAAATCATTATTGTTTAATAAACTTTAAAAAAATCAAATGTTTTGTGATTACCATACCTGTCCACCAGCAGTGGAAAAGATGAAAAAGCTCCTGGGTTGAGATAAAGACAGGGACATCCCTTGCCAACTACTATCAAAGGAAAACAGATTAGACTTAAGGAAAAATAATTTAATTTATTGCAAAATAAAATAGACTTGTGTAGTGAGAAACAAAGACAAAAATGAAAACACCATCTCCCACACCACACCATATGTGCCCAGCTTAACTCCTCCCAACTCCTCCATGCCATAAAGCTGCCATAGGAAAGCAAAAGCCCTCCTGGGATCAGGCCTGACACCCCAAGATATCTAAAGTTTGCTAGGCAACTAACTTAAAACACTTGAATTATTTTGTACTGACAGTGTTCATTTTGTAACAGAAAAACAGGTGGTGCCATTTGGGACCCTGTGGAATGTCAAAGACCTCTAGAAAGAGCTAACCGTTCCAGGGCAGCATTTATGTCAGTCCTGCCCTGCTCTGAGGTAGTGGCTACAGGTCAGATGAGTCTTCTCACAACACCTAAAGTGACAAAAATTGCTATAGTCCTACTGCAGTGTTGAATAAAATCACATTCTGAAACCTCTTATTTTCATAAAGTGGAAATTTTGGGTTCTTTCCATCCCTAAATTCTTGAAACATTTATTCTTCTGTCCCAGCTGATTAAGGTGTTATTTCCTTCTTATTTATCAAAATGGGGATGGTCCTGGGATGCCATGAATACAGCAGGGGGAAAGTGGCTCCTCTGTTGCCACTGATAAACTCCTAAATTAAAGTCTTTTATTAATTAATGATCTCAAACCCTTCAAACACTCCTAAGTCAATCTAATGATGTTTGGAGTTTTGATGACAGTGGGTTTTTTTACATTTCCTTCACTACTGACTTATATTCTTTAAAAAATTAACAACAAACTAATTCTCCATCCTTCAAGCACTATGTTCCATATGTACAAGAGTCTTAAATAGTGTCTTAAATTTAAACACCTTCTAAATGATCCATGTTATTTTGTGATTAGTGGAAGAGACTGTCATTTACTTACAGGTATTTCAGGTGATAGCTCAAGGAAGTAAAGAGGTACATTAGGCTGTATTTTTGAAGCTATCTCAGAAAGTGAGGTAAATAATGGAGGAAATCCAATTCCTGCATCAGAATCAGGCAGCGCCAGCTTCTTGAGAGATGGCTGAAGCAGGAAGACTTAAATAGTCCAAGAAAGAGAATATCCCTGGGTTAAGTTTTCCAACAGATAGCAATCCTTACTTTGAGTTTAATGTTTGTTAAATGATGAGCTTTTGACTAGAAATTCAATGAATGTTCTGCTCTGCAAGCTTTTAAAATTGCACTCACTTACACCCTGACCTCCCTATTGTACTTTTCATGTAGGGTCACAGCGCAAAAATCTTTGTATATCTTCTGTCTTTGAAAAAGGTAGGCTCAGAGGCAAGTCTGAGAGCCTTATGACCTTTTTTTTTTTTCAAATTAGCAAAGGTATAAAATGAGACAGCAATTACAATCTGGTTTAAGATATTATAAACCATCTGTAACTTCTCTCCCTTTTTTGTGGTTTTGGTTTGGTTTGGTTTGGTTTGGTTTTTGTTTTGCTTGTTTGTTTTGTTCTGTTTTCCCTTCTCTAATATTACTTGATATGACATGGAGAAATTTATGGATGATTGTGAGGAGAAAAACAAGTGATTTATATGTTAAAAACTGAGGAAATTGCCATCAAACTCAGAATATTCTGTGGCTGTATGTGGGACCAGCCTACCATCAGCTTTGCTGGGTTTGAAAAAAGGTGTCAACATATCAATGAGGGAAGTGAGTGAGAGTAGCCCATGCTCTCCTGTCTTTGTGTGTACAGGAAATGCCTTTGATTTAACTTGATCTTTCCAAGCTTTTAATTTCACAGGCATCAAATCACATACTTGTTTTGTAACTTCTGAACTTTACTTGGTCATATTGACTTTTGATTTACAAAGCTCTCTGTTCATTTGTGTCCTAGAGAATAAGAATTGAAGCGTGAAAGTTAAATGAAATTACCAAAAAAAGTTCGTGGTTTAAATGAACAACAGAATAACAAGTTCTGCTTAAACTGGAATAAGCTTTAGATCAAGTGGAGATGAGCTACTTGGCAAAGATGCAGTGTACCAAGAGGTATTTTGGCCAAGTTCAGTAATAGTAAAAAGACCAAAGGCCCAGAAGGCTTATGAGCTTAATGACACATGAAATTATAAATAAAGAGGAAGTGACAGTAATCTGGTATTTAAGGTCTTAATGTTCAAATCCAGACACAGAGGTAAAGCAAATACAGAGAGCAGCAATGGAGAAAGTTGAAGGTATTCTCCTTTCCAAGTTTACTTATGAAAAAGACAAGTATGTTGAACAATATCCACTCTGCCAAGAGATACAGAATGGTGGCTTGGCTATGCATTACTGTCAGGATCTAAAATCAATATTTACATGTACTTGAGACACTTAAAAGCACTATACTAGTTTGATGGAAATCACTGGAATAATACTGGATATAATAAATTTGGCGTATACCCTAGATGAGACACTGTTCAAAATGACTGTGTCATCCACATTTCTTTAATTTTATGGTTATGAATTAAAATTATAATCATGCTATGATGAACTACATCCCAAGGTATTTAAACTCTGTTGTTCAAGTTAAGTTCAATTTTAGAGTGTAATACCAGAAAAGTCCCACTGGGAGTTACTAATTTTTTTTACACAGGTTCACAATGTATGAGAACACTTATACAGCCATTTAAAATCAATCAAGTGAATACCGTACTCATCAGAGGTGAATGATTTGCATTCCGCATGTCTGAGATATCACTTAACTTCATGGATTTTACACAACTAACTTTGTGGTTATGTTTCTGATGTAGAGTGGAATAGTCACTGCTAGAGTTGAGTGAATAGTTCATCACTTCCATCAACTGTATTCAAACCTGTTGTGAAAAGTTATATATCCCATTTGAAAGTTTAATATAATGCCTGGTAGTAGAAACTCTATATTTTAGTGATTCTTCGTGCCGTTTGAGGTGAGGCCCAAACAGCACATTTATTTCAGCATTTTCTCTATTTTGTTTTCATGGGATGGGTTTTGGAACAGAGATCATGGCAAGAAATCTGGCATGATAACAAAACTGGCAAGAGAGATTCATTTCTCCACAGGTCAGACACTGAGCAAAGTGCACACTTGCTGGAGAGGTGGGAAAGTGAGAATTAGGCTTTGCCTCAGCATTACTCATAAATAAATGGGCTGGAGAGTTCCAAGGCAAGTGGTGTTTGTCATTTTGTGTATTGCAAGTACCATCAGTTCAGCTCTGCTATCAGTTCCAACAACAGACTCCTGGGATGTTACACTGATGGTAAAGCAATGCAGTTATATTTCCCAGTCACAGATGGATTTCAGTTCCCCTCCAAACTAAAATATTTGCTTCATTCCTTTCCAAACTATGAAAATAGAGAACAATTCATAATGTGAAAATTGAGCTTCTGAAATCTCTGTTCCCAGTATTTAGGCTATGACTTTGAAATTAAAAAAATAAACTACATCTGTCTTCACTCTGCACTTATGTTTACACATACATTAGTTTGCACATATGAATAATTACAGCAGTTAAGGGAATTATATGTATATTGGTAAATCTGTCAATTCTTGCATGAAGGGTTGTCATGCTAGACACCATGTGGTTGTATCATCAGTAAAAGATGATTTTTTTTTTTAGGTTAATGGGTTCCAATACATATTCAGAGTGTCTGACATATCCACATGGGTCAAAAATCAAATGTTGTGTGTTCTGCAAAAAAACTCCGCTCTCACTCCAACTTGTCCACTGCTGTGGAAGCCGCATATATGGGAGTGTGAACAAAACAGATGATTCCTAATGCAGGATGCTGTAATTGAGAAACAATTACTAACTCAGTCAAACAACTAAAAATATTTTCTAAACAGAAATGTGTCTTCTGAATAGCTTTCATTGCTTCTTTTCTGGCAAAATATGTCTATTTATATAACTAGTTTCTTGGATTATTTTTAGATTAGTGCTAATTGATTGTAAGTACCTTTAACATTTTTACCACTCTTTACCTTTTGAAGAATGCTCAAGCAATTCAAACATCAAACTATAAACTCACAACTCACCCCCAGTGAGGTTTTTTCTTTTGTCTTCATGCATTTTTTGTCCACTTGCACTTTATTCTGATAATAGCAGTTATATCCATTTTATTTCCATGTGTAAAATCCAAGGAATTTTCAGTGTGCCTTGTGTTATTTTTTTCCTGTAATATTGTAGTTCCCAAGGTTTTGAGGTCATAACTGATGCAGTTTGCACATCTGGGCTTTCAACTCAACTTACACTTACGGATATGTCCTCCCCATGCTTTGAAGTCTGTGACTGCTTTGAGGGCAGCTTTGGCCATGGTGAAAAAAAAAGGTAGGAAAGACCAACAAAACTGAGAGAAGAAATAGTTTCTATGTGAGATGATATATCCCTTCCACTGTAGGTCATAAAGACAGAACAAGATGGCTACTTCTCAGTATAGATAACTCAATTCTGGTTGAAAGGTCCTTGGAACATATTTTGTGGTGCATGTGTGTAGGAGAAAGATGTAAGGCAATCCCATGACCCATTCCACAAGCACTCTTCTACATACTGCTTCATGGAGACACTTATCCATGGAATGGATGGACACTGTTGATGAACTTTTGATATGAGCCAGTACAGCTGACAGTGTAAATGGGAAAATATTCAGTAAATAGGATAATGTTCAGACATGCACAGTCAAGCAGTATTGGGGTCACCCTTTCTTGGGGTAATGTAGATTAGCTTAGCGGCGGTCGAGGAGGCAGAGACAAATCAGGCTGCGTTGTGATCAGAAGGCTCACCGAAGAGAAAGGACTTTATTTTTAGTAACAGCTTCACTTTTATCTACTCCTGTATATTACATGCCAGCACACTATTGGTCAGTAGTTCACCATGTTTTCATACATGGAAAGATTCTACTGGTTACAGGGCATCCACATTCCAGACGTGGTTCTCTGGTCCTTAAGGATGCATTCATCAATCACCTCAGACCTTAAGACATCCATACACACACTGTCACCCCCTCAAAGCAGTTGAAAAATAGCAGATGATTTTTTAAGTTGTCTTTTCATGTCTCTTTAGCCCCTTGAAGAACTGAATTTTCTACCAGGATGCCACAGCAGTGCTCTTTGAAAAGATGAAGCCTCATCATGGCATGTGACTGGATATGCAAAATGTCCTTCATCAGAGATTTGAATACAAATTCAGGATATACACTAACCCTGCAGCAGAGTACATCAACATTTCAGGTATTCATTGGAAATGAGCTTGAGACATGCTGCCTTCAGTTCCCCCCTAAGAGGCTTTTCTTTGAATCCCGGTGGAATACAGTGGTGCGAGATGTGATAAATGTCAGAATTTTTATAAGAACTGATACATGACAATGTCAGATTACCTTTAATTTGTGAACATATCAGTTTCTTGTTTTCTTCTAGTCTCCACTGTGACTGGTGGTGCTGGTATGCTTTGTGGTTTTTCTTTGCATCATTCCTCAGCTTGGAGGTATGGAAAGTGGATGGGGGAATTGAAGTATCCCTGGAAGTAAAAGAAATTCTTGTCATGGCTCAAAAAATAGAAGTAGCAGCTACAGCAATGTAAACAATATGCTGATAGTTTTGCATGGCCTGATATACATAGTCTTTGAGGATACACGGAACATGATCCAGGTTTCAGACCGAGAAGAAGCACCTTGCTTTCAGAGGATTTCTTCAAAAAATACTCGAACTATAGCAGCCAATTCTGTAGTCTCATTATAAGTCTCATTGTGCTGGATTTTTCAACATCTGGGCCACTGCAATTAGCTCAAAATATGAGTAGGTTCCCTATGGCAATTCAAAATACAACTTTCAAATGAAGGAATGTTTGCCTGCTGGGGAATGAAGCTTTACCACCATGCCAGTTTCCCCACTCACCATATAGCTGTTGATTAAAACTTCAGGGAAGCAGTATCTTCAGCATTAGACTGTTTCACAATCTATTGGACTTCAGCATATTAGATTTCTGATCTATTAGACAATGTCAAGACGTGTGAAATCAGTTTCAACTGTGCAAATATACTCATCTTTAATATTTTTTTCCAAACCTTAGGAAAAAGTTGTAAATTTTAAGTAAGATTTGCCCTTATTCCAGGTTTATTTTTAGCTTGGATACAGGTATTTTAAACCTAAATTCTAAATGTAATAGAGCCAACCCTTCATTATTTCTTCTTTAAAGTCTTACTCAAATACTGACCTTTAAGAGTTCTAACTACAGCTACTTTTGCAAGGCCTGCACTTTCATGAAACAAAGCTCACTCTGTTCTCTGCTGGAAATATTGGATTCAGGCCTAAAATCAGCAACCTAGTTTCTTTTCTTATAAGATTTAACTCTACCATTAACCACAGACAGGTGTCCAATACCTATTGAAAAATCTTGTATAAATTATGGACCTCAGCAGAAATCAATCTCCAGTCTAGTCTGATGGGCTGCGCAGTAGCCAAGAAAAACAAAACAAACCCAAAATATGTTGGCAAGTAAGCTCTACTTTATGTTTCATACCACTTACAGGTAACTATAAAATCAATACTAAATATTTTAAATTGTTATGAGTTGGACTTTCAACGACACTTCAGAAGTGACCAGTAAGTAATACCAGTCATTATTTTCCCACCTCTAATTCTAAATCTCAAAATTAATGGTAGTCAAAGGAATATTATGCAGAAATTGATTGTTGACTCTTGGAAAACATAGGCCCCTATCTTTGCATTCTGAACTATGCAGGAGACATCTATAAATTGAGTTTCTTAATAAATTAATTTGCCTACACTTGCCTTGTAATTTTTCAAAACTGAAAGCCTCCCCTCTCCTACCTGTCCCATTCCCAACACATATTTATTTAGGAGGAGGGTCTGTGATGGTCCTGTCAGTTCTGACATGCCAAGCTCTAGCCCTTGGCTCTTGTTCAACCCATTCCATCAGAAATGGAGTTAGATTACATAGCCTTACTTCACAGGAATATGTGACTACCAGAGGGCACAATAAAAAAAAAATCCCTGAAGTCTTGCAAGGGTAGTACGGATGTCCAGGTTTCTGCCACTCCCACCTCATACTCAGAAAAACAGCATTGCATGTGATCTCTGGACTGGGCTAAACTTGTAACAGGTCTGACTTATCCACACATCAGTTTGTTGGCAACTTTATGGTCTGGAGGGTCAGTCCACCAAAGGATAATTCTATGGATTCTGAGAAAGGGACTCAGTGCTGCATTTGAAGGACTTCTTCCAGTGGAGAATTCCAGCTTGCTTTTCCATGTTGAAGAGAGAAATCTAAGGTGGGATGTGTTATCTGTTACTGACATTTAATTGTTCTAATGGGCTTTGTATCCTGGCTATTTTCAAGGCAAGGATTAAATATAAGGTATAATAGAAGAAAAATTTTCTTTTTTTAGCCTGTATGATACATCTGATAATTTTAATTCTTCACTCTGCTTTGCCAATTCCTCCAAACTAACCATAAACTTAGCCATGAGTAACCATGGTCATCAAGCCAGTAGCACCATTAATTATCCAGTTGTGATGTCTCTGCACCATAACATCTGTAAGTAACTGCCTGCAATCTAGATAATCCTACAAGACATAACTAGCAATTAACTGTGTATTGTGTCTTTCACTCTCTAGTACTGCTCTGGCTATGAAGGAATCACAGAGGCATTGCAGGATCAGAAAAAGCAGGTTTAAAAAATATATGATACGCATTCCAGAGTTATCCTTTAAATTACAGAGTTTCTTTCCTTTCCCAGTGCTTATTCCTCTCACAATATTCCAGCTTTATGCTCCAGACAGCTAAGTATGTGTAAAGGCATTAATTTTTTAGGTAGAGTTGTGTTTGCCTTCTATTTGCTTTTATGAAATTCTTAAGAAAAAAGAGGATTTAGAATAGTTTACCACAGTGAGAGGCTGAAATCAATATTGTTTATATGGGCATGAATGTTATTGACTGTATATTTACAATAACCTCCAGAAAGTAAGTCATGAAGCATTAAACCTCCTCACAAAGTATACAATTTCATAAATCTGACTAAACATTTTGCAATAATTATTAAATTAATTATAGAAGAAAGCAACATATTTGATGTTTTTTATCCTTAGGAGATAAATAGACATTTCACCATTGACTTGATTCAAAGTATGTGTTTTCTGCAGCCTGGTATTTCCCACTGGAGAAATAAACTTTTTTTTTTGTTTAAGAAAAGACTGCACAATGAAATATAACCCAAACAGGATTAATCTGAAGACAATTGGTTTAACTCCCACAGAATATTGTTTACAATGTCGTTGATAGAGGCCCGCTCAGAGAAATGCACCCAGATGTCATTGTTTGGATGTAGAACATTTATATGTGCCTAATAATTAATTACTCTGTCCCCAGTAAACCAAGGTTCACAGGAAAATTGGGGCTGAAAATGGGGCCAAAAATTGGTGCTCAAAAGCTTCCAGAAACAAGATAGCTGAGGAACACTTTTCATTATTTCATTATGTTACACATAAGTGCCCACTAGAGATCATTGTCTACATGCATAAGGCATTTTCAGTAGGTCACTGTTGCAAAGAGATGTCATAGAGATAAAGAGAAGACAGTAATTAAAATGCAAAAGAGGTTCAGAGACATGAAGTGATGAAGATTCACAGTTTGATAGTAGCAGAATTGGGGATGAGGATTTAGGTCTGTCAGGTTATTAGTCCCATGTCTTAAAGAGGAGAATAAGTATTTAGCCTCACATCTTGTGTAAAAGATGTTTCAAGAGAAAATTGTCATTTAGAAAGATCTAAACCTTTGAGAAGTGTCTATTGAGTTCTATTGAGTTTGGGTTATTTAGAAAGTATTGAAGACTTCAGTGATTTCATAGCCATCTAAAAACTGAGAAGATTGATTAGGTGGCACTTTGCAAACTGAAATCCATTCCCCGTTAACCACAAAATTCCCATGATCTTCCTGGATTTGACTCTGGCCAGACCCATCTGCTGTCACTCAACGGACTTATGGATTTTCATGATCCAAAATCTCTGAAAACTAAAGGAGATCATGGAGGTCATGGGATACTAACTTAGTTGATGAATAGCTTTCTTCTTCATTTTTTTTATTCTCAACCATCTCTACAACCAACAAAGTAATAAGAAAAATTAATTTAGCAAAAATCCTTTGGACCTGATGTACAAGTGCGATTTTGGTATTAACAGTAGAGAAAATCAAGTTTTGGGAACTATTATATAGACAATTGCAGACAGATTTAACTTAGGTTAGTAAGGGAAAAGTGAGAGACAAATTAAAGATTATCCCAAAAGTGAGGTTGTGGCTGAAGCCTGATCTCATTTAGCAGTTAATCCACAGAAATTTTCTTGCTTTGTGTCTTACCCAGTCATTCTCATTTTTTACTTTCTGAGTAGATTTCTCTTTTTTCCCTCCAGACCCATCACCTGAAGCTGTAGCTTCATTCTTCCCCTTTAATCCCTTTAGCATTTTGTACTTGACCTTAAAATGGGAAAAGGCTATATTTCAGATTCATAAATGAAAACTGATAGGAAGAGCAAAGTGTAACTTAAGGCAATAAGATGTTTCTGGCATTCATTCTCCCTAAAGACACAGACATCTAGAATTCTTGTCTGCTGTTGCATGAGGGGAGAAAAAGGTAGTTCATAGTGTTAGATATTAAGGAGGTGACTCAATTGCAGCATTCCTGGAATTCAGGCTGCGTGAATCTCAACCAAGCAAATACAAACATGACAGTGCAGCACTATCTTGAAAACAATATAATTTTACCAAACAGCAAACAGAAGGAGATGCCATTTCCCAGTAAGGTCAGAGACAATTTTTTTAATTAGCAAGACTGTGGATAAGTGCAGAATATATAATAAATCCATACGTTGATTTGATGTACAGTTTTGAACCTAAGAGTTTGTGTTGTTAAAAATCCTTCTCTTTCATTATCGAAAAGTTGTGCCTCCTCTACACTTTTCATTTGCAATTTTACTGTCCTGCTGAATCCAAATGCTCACCTTCACATTCTTGTCAGGCTTTAATTTGTTTGATTACAGTGTAATTAAATGGTGTCTATTCATTACTTCCCAGTTCTTACTTATATTTACTCTCTTCAGTATATTTACTTCATCATGTGCGTTCAGTCAAACGTGCTATTCTGTGTGAGTCCAAATTTTATTAAAAGGGTAAATGTGTGGTCAATTACACTACTACACATACAATTGCCTCTGTTCTTAAGAGAAGCTCTTGCACCTCTATTGTGCTTTCAGTGGCATGAATTTCAGACACAGAAATCCCCTTTCATACTCTTTTGTGTCACCTTTTGTGTTCTACCTGTCATCAGGGGCAAATTAATTGACTACAGGGAAAACAAACAATCATACAAACAAACAAGCTTTGGGTTAAGTCAATCATTTCAGATTGTGATAAAATTACTGGACAGAGGATTCATAGCTTTCCTGAAGTTCCTAGATGCCAGGGTTCATTATCCAATAAAATCTTACTTTCTCATTATTCTTTTTTGTAATGTTACAGCAAAACAAAAGGGAACGTATGTGTGAATTCCCCAACATCTAACCGCTAGAACTATTGTGGCTGGAAGCTGTTATCCTGTCAATTCCACATTTTAATCCTATTGAAAATTCTCTTTTGAAAATCCTGCTCCAGAGAGCAAAACCAAATTAAGTGGAAGACTAATGAGAAAACTTGGGAGTCTTTTAAAAGACCTTTTAATTTGATTTCTGGTGCCTGATCTTTGCAGTCACATGCATATTACTTAAACCAGAGATTGTTTAGGTTTTCCTTTCATGGTGTCACGTGAAAGGGAGGAGTGAGACAGAAATACAAAGATTTCTAGTCTTAACTGTATTAATTAAAAGTTATTAGCTCTAAGCGCTTCCAGACAATCAAATCCTTACGTACCCAACACTGTCTGTCTTTTAACTGACAACACACAGGTTGGAAGGGGTTCTGACCTCTGATATGAAGCCACACTTCAGCCAGGGAGAAATTATAGCTATAAGCGCCTCCAGAAAAATTAGAGCCTTATGAACCCAGCACTGCCTGCCGAACTAAGACAGAACACAGGCTGCAAGGTTTTCTAACCCCTGATATGAGGACCACACTTAAACCAGGGAGAAAATTATTAGCAATAAGCGCTTCTAGACAATCAGAGCCTTATGTTCCCAACACTGTCTGTCAACTAACGGACAGCCCACAGGTTGGAAGGGTTTCTGACTTCTAATAGGAAGCCACACTTAAGCCAGAAAAGAACTTTTCTCACAACAGCTCCCGAAATAACATTTATTAATACAAATATATGACAGTTATNAAGAAACTACATATTGAAAGTAAAGCAAGTTACTGTAGTTGCAAAACAGAACTGGTCTTCTAAAGTAAGAATAGCAAAAAGCAATAATCAATATAAAGTAGCAAAGTGTGAAGCAAGTTACTGTTATTAGTATTAAAGTAGCAAAACACATTTAGTAAAGGAAATGCTTATAAAGTAAGAATCAAAGTAGCTGTTAGCGTAAGATGTAAGATGCAATGTATAAAGGAAGAAAATAAAGTAAAGAAAGTAAAGTGTAGAAAAATAGAAAGTACATGGTCTCCTCACCCCTACATTGTTCCAGGAGGAGGAGAAGACAGGACAAGCTGCAGCAGTTACCCTCACAGAGACACTGGCATTTTCCCCTCTCCTCCTGGAGTTTAAACTCTATAAACACTTTGTATACCCTTTTTTTTTCTTTCATGTGGTTTTGTGTGACTTTTAAAAGTCAATCTTCTGGTGGGGTGATACAGATGCCCAAGGGGAGGTGGCTCCTTTGAGCAGTTATAGAAGATATCGCAAAGGGGGGGGCGTGCTATTTCTTAACACTCCATCCTTTGTTAATCTCATCAGTTTGAAAGCCTTTGTCCTCGGCCAGGAGCATCCCTGCAGGGGGCTGAGGTGTCTCCCTCAACCCATCAGGCCTTATCAGGGGCCATCACCCCACACATGGAAATTTCATGTTTCTGATGTAATCTGTAGCTGTTGCAGAATGCCAGCTCAGGGGGAAAATATTAGCAGTTAGATTACTCTTACTTGACATTAAGTAGGAGTTTAGTCTAAACCAGTTAGCTATCTAGGCACGCAGTGGAGAGAAACAGGCACTTCTAGAAGGCCCCTGATAAAAAAGCCCAATAAATTTATGGTAGGATCAGCCCGGATCTTTAGGAGGTACCTGTCTCTCGCTGCTAAAGGAATGGACTCTAAAGCTTAGCTGTGTAGAAGCCTAAAACTAGATAGAATGCATCCAACCTACCAACAAGTGTATTCAAAGATAAGTTGACTTAATGAAAGATTTTATGCTGACCAAAGAATAGATTGGAATAATTTTACTTTTTATACCATATTCTCAGAGAATGAATGAACATTTATATAATTTCTTGACTTTTCTTAAACTTGCTTTGCAGAAAAGCTTTTGCCAGCGTGACAAAATACAGCCATGACTTAACTTCTAGAGTAGCTAACTATGTTCAAGTGAAATTTTCTAAAATAAGCAATAAAATACAAACAGATAAAATCTAATTTAGAAATAGTCTGTCAGGTTGAAATATCATCTAATGAATTTCATCCTGAAGTAAATTCATATTGTCAGGTTCAACAGCCTTTCATAAACTGGATTTATGCTCAGTGGACTAAATTCTCTTTTCAATTAATTTTCATGAATGGTATTTGCTGTGATGCAAATGAAAAGAGAATCTTTCTTCAAATGCCTAGAGGCCTTTATTGGGAGTTTGCTGATGATGCATAGAAGGATACTAAAACAATGTTATCTTCATCTAAGCATAGCCTTAAAATTAGATGGCAGCTATGTCCTCTTCCATTGTGCTGATTTAGAAAATGGAATACATTTATTGGAAGAAAGGATGCAGATTAAAAGTCAATGAGTTTTTATTGCATCATGGATAATTATTTCCCATTGTTTTCCCATTATTTCTTCGTTTAGGAAAAGATGATGATTCAAATAATTTTATCAGTTCAGTGGCTTTATGTTCCACATATAATGCAAGACATTGGAGTAAATTCAAGGCCTTTAATAATGAACCTTTCACTTCTAAATTAATTTTCTTTAAAAAAAATGATGCTATATACGTACATAGGAAGCATAGTATGTACTTGTATCTGTAATATTGGTATATATATTTCAACATAAATATGCCATTAATAGACCTCACCACTGCCATCATGGCAGTAGATAAAAGTTGCTTGAAAGCTACATAGATTGAAAGTTGTTGTACAGTTTAAAAAATTTTCCCATTATTTTTATTTTTCAGCATCCCAAAAGACATACATGCAATATGGAATATAAGGGAAGTAAAGTAATAGCCCAGAAAAGATTAATTAAAAAGGTCTAATGAAATTTAATAGATCATATAAATCCATCTCATTTCTCTGGTAATTGCAGGATAAATGTCTAAAGTGATATGATTTTAAAATTATAGCTACTAGTAATTACTTTGGAGTTAGGAAGAAATTTCCCTTGTATAGATCTGATTTATCTTCATATTCAGGGTACCTGAACTAGACATTAGCTCAAAATAAAATATGGGAGATAAGTATCAATGTTAACCACAATGTCATTTCCCATGTTGTAGTAGGACTCAAATTTTGTTCCACCCAGAGGCTTTTGTCACCTATAAGTGATTTTGAAAAGCTTTAATGATATTAATATATATTTCCTTCTACCTTCCTTAGCTCCCTTAAACTTCTGACTGGAAAAAAAAGACTCAATCTATATTTTGCTAATTAAGTGACATCCATTGTAGCCTGTATTATAACTGTTCTTCTCTAGAGGTGCAAGTTATATTTCATAATATACAAATCAAGGCACATCAATCCAAAAGAAAATCCATGACTTGTGACTGCCCCAGTTTTCCACACTCATTTATTTTAAAAGCTTTTTCTCATTATAATCTTTCTTACCCTTTTTTTGCTTCATATTCATGTCTATAACAAGTGACCATCCATGCCTATATAAATTTCTTTTCCTGGTGTCAGAAGGAAGTCTTTAAGTAAAATCAAACTGCTAGAGAAGCTTTATATTTCAGTCTTTAACTCTTCTGTACAATGAAACAAATCTTCCAAGAACATAAGAAGCCATTATCCATTTTGAAACAAAAAAATTTAGAAAATATTATAACTGTTTCACTATTTTCACAGTATTATTTAACTCCTATTTTTCTTTATTTCAAAATAATACTTTTTCAGTAAGAGAACATAAGATTCCCCCAAATAAATGCACAGCTACAATGATAGTGAGAATGACACATGAATTGAAGAGGGAAGTATCTTCAGTGTTTCTTCACCCTCCTCCTTTTCCTCCACCAGGGATTCTGTTAAATGCATTAGTTTCTTAAAGTTTTGTTGAACCTTCAATATGAAGCATGACTTACAAAATTGCTTACATGCATTTTTTCCAAATAGCCTGGCAAATGAGGCTACTTTTCTGAAGTAACAATTTACAGTTAAAAGATCAAAATATGCACAGTCCATTTCATCTTAGCAACACTGCCCCAATATCATAGCATTTCATACGACTTGATTTCCTTACTCCACAACTTGAGGGTTTCCTTCTTGACAATCTCTTTTTAGTATCGTAATTTTGGCACAAAATTCTCAAGATAGAGAAAATTATTTCTCCACTGACAAATAACATATGCAGAATCAGAAACTGTATCTACCAGATCCTATTGTAGAATGTCTGATTAGCATTTCCTAAAAGCTTTCCTGTTTTCTGACATAATGTGCATCTGAAAAACCGGTAAGAACTAAGTGAAATACAGGAAACTCCCATGATCTGCTTGCTCTGGACCAAGATTGATGCATGCAGTAGCATGCATGACTAGTACTATTATGTCCTAGTCAAATACTAGGGGATTTGGCTAACCTTGATGAAGCTTTCTTTGTGTTAGCAGATGACTCAGGGTAAGTTGGATTCAGAGTATGTAGAAAATGGGAGGTCTTTCAGTGGATAATTCATCCTATTAAATACTTAAAAGACACTGGTTTCACAGGGAGCTGGACATGTCTTAACAGCTAATCTTATTTTCACTCCAAACAAAAGGTCTCAGTACCAGACCCAGTACTTGTCATTCATTTCCAATTTAATGAAAAGTAAAGATCCATTTAAGTACAAAACCACTGCAAGGAAAAAGACACAAACACTTGTCTGGAATGGGAATAAAAAGCAAGGGAAGCATTTCCTCCCACAAGGAAAGGCTGAGGTATTTGGAGATGTTCAGCCTGGAGAAGAGAAGGATCCAGGAGACCTTATAACACCGTAAATACTTAAAGGGGGCTACAACAGAGCTGGAGAGGGACTTTTCACAAGGGCATGTAGTGATAGGAGAATAGAGAATGGCTTTAAACTGAAAGAGGGTGGATTAAATTGGATATCAGGAAGAAATTGTTTGCTGTGACAGTGGTGAGGCACTGGAACAGGTTGCATGGAGAAACTGGGGTGCTCTACCCCGAAACCTTTCAAGGCTGGATGGATGGGGCTTTGGACAACCTGGTCTAGCAGAAGGTGTCTCTGTCCATGGCAGGGAGGCTGGAATTATATTTTCTCTTATGTCCCTTTCAACACAAACCATTCTATGATTATTCTATGATACTTTGTTCTTTCTGCTGCAATGGGCTGCTCATCACATCTCATAAAATCATGTCCTTAAATGCAAAGCACTACAATATCGAAATGTCTCTCACTTCTTAGTAAATGAAGCTTAGATATGTAGCTCAGGACACCACATCTGGAGGGCTGGAATAAGCAGAGATTATTCCCATCTCAGGTGTTTACTGCACAGTACAGCACACATGGGGTGTGCTGCTGAATGGTGTGAGCTGCTAACGTGTTGCCAGGTGAGTTCAATGTTCATCAGAGCAGTAACAGCAGCTTCTCAGAAGCCTCTGGTTTACTGCCAGGCAAGTCTGCAGGATTTGTTTAGTAGGAGCTTTCAAAATCCTGACATACATATAGAGGAGAGTTGTAAGGAATTCAGATTTCCCCATTCCTGACTTCTACTGCACTTAAAATGACACTGCCAGGAGTAGGAAGTGCCTTGCTTTTTGTCATTGTTCTTGGTCAGAAGAGTTTCTCTCAGAGAGAGAACTACTTCCTGACATTTTGAAGTGTCCATACAGAACTTTAGCATTAAAGGCATGAGTTAAAACTGTCACTCCTGATGTCATCACTTCATGGCTGTGCAGGAGGACTGGAGTGACATCATTAAGGACCCCTACAGAATTGCTTGTACTGTAAGTTATCTCTATTATCTGTGCATGATCAGGATGAGGGGATTGAGTGCACCCTCAGTAAGTTTGTAGATGATACCAGGCTGGGTAGGAGTGTTGATCTGCTGGAGGGTAGGAATGCTGTGAAGGGGAAGATGGACAGGCTAGATTGATGGGCTGAGGCCTGTTGTATGAAGTTCAACAAGGCCAAGTTTCAGGTCCTTCATTTGGGTCACAACAGTTCCATGCATTGCTTGGATGTTCTGAAAGATGGTCTGAAGCCAGTAAAACTTTCTCCACCATGAGATTTGTGCTATACCTCCAACACATCTCAGTTGTGATATTTAAGAAAATGCCAATAGAAAAGGACAGCTTTTTTTTTCTTAGATCTTTTCTCCAATAAAATGAGAGATAACATAAAGTCAATGTGTCATCCCTCATCAATCTCAGTTTGGTCCATAGATCATTCATACACCTAATTTCATATGCCAGGGATGCCTTGGCTCAGATATACATTGTATTATATGAAAAATTAATAACAGTTTTCCCCCAAAACATTGCACATGATGCTGAGTTTCTTTACATCATAGCATCTAGACTATTTTTATCACATCATTATTCATGACAAATGTGAAATAAATAAGTACTACTCTTCCCTGTTTCACAGAGCTGGGATGTTGTGCTTGATTGTGATTTCAGGTCAGATAATTTGAACCAGAGATAAGTATTGAGAAGACTATTGTGATTTAAAGTTACATTTATTACAGTGTATGCTACAAATCAGGATATAATTCTGTTGAGTCAGGGAATTGTAATAGAATCTCAAGTGTAAACTTCCCTACAAAATTATTTTTTTGTTTGGTCTTGTGTATTATGTCTTATCTGATCATCTACACACTTTATTTTCCCCTCATTTTTTGGAACTTTTTCACTGTGGAGGCCTACTGTGCCAAGGGACCAAACTACAAATAGTGTGTCCATACTACTACCAAAGAAAGTGGAAGGGACATGCAAATGCACATCATTAGGAGGGCAAAGGGATTTACGCATACAAACACTGCAGTCTTTATTCTGACATCATGCATACCAGGACAAAACTGGGGAAACTTCATTGCCTTACAGGAGTTATTCTAAATTTGCATTTGAATGAGTACATAGATAAGTGGGCCTGGTAAATCAGTCTGACTCATTCCAATCCAGGATATACTGGTTGTTAACCATGTATTGAAGCCCACCAGTACATACCAAACAAAACATGCCATGTTTTTAAAGAAAAAAAATAAACAAACCATAAACCCCCACAATATTATGATTCAAAAACTCTGATTTCCAAATACTGCTATTTATTTTTAGAATATAATGAAACTGTAGTTCACACTTCCATACAAAAGAGGTCTCAATAATTAAGCTACTTTTAAATAAATTTCATGAATAAATGACACATGAATTTCAGGAGATATCTGCATATGGTGTCTCAAAAGCAAACATTCGTATGGTTTAGTAGTTTACCTATATTTATCAACTACTACTTTGTTGAGCAAGTCTGCATTTTAAGCCACAGTGATCAGGGGTATGATCATAACAAACCAGTTTATGTCTCTCTCTGCTTACTATTCTAAGACTAATTGTGGATAGCTAGTAGAGATTACACAGTATATTCTGCCATCAGCATTTATGATTTCTGGGTCATCCTTGTCATTCTAAAGAGATACCACAATGGAAGATTCAGCACTATATCAACTGGAAAGTATACAAATCACAGTTCATCGATGGGTCATATTAGCTGTTTGGGGATTCATGGCAGCTCCAGAAGGTTTAAAAGTATACCCATAAGGTCAAAACAAAATTTAGGGCTTGTTTTCTTGCAGTGATGCTGGTGGGAGATTCCGTTTCTACCATTCTGATTTACTTCTTTAGTGGGCATGTCTTAATACAAAAAATTAGTTGCTGGTGTTGCTGAACCTTCTGCTAAAGCTTCTCTATAAAAGTGCACTTAATCTGAAAGCTGCAGGATTTCATCTGCTTTCAGCCTTCAATAGAGTAAAGGAATTCATTAAGTCATCTGAAAGCAATTTTCAATTATGAAAATACAATTTAAATAAGGGGAAGAGGAGTCTTTGAAGATGACAAAAGTGGGAAGTGATTGACACACTCTGTTGTCAACTGGAATCAATTTCACACTTGGGGAAAAATACCTTTGCTAGGGAAAGATCATCCATCAGCAGGGGGGGAACAGCAGGGAACCAGGAAAGGAGAGAGAAAGTAAATCCCTTCTTAAGCAAAATATTCAACAGCCTAAACACCCTTCACCTTGACAAAATAAAATATCTTTAATATAAGTACTGAACCTCATAGCATGAGCATTCAAGGCAAAAACTAAGGAATTACAGGATTATAACTATCTGTCCAAATTTAGGTCTTATTCAGGTGCGATGCCATTTGGCTTCACAAACAGCTTTTTCTCAGCAAGCACTGCAAGATATCCCCAAAGGTTGTTACAGCTGCTGAATAACACAATAATAACATAAATAGTGTTAATGCTTCAACATGCAAAGTCTCCCACTACGCTTTGCAATCTGGTGCAGATCTGAGAATCAGCTATTCTTTCCCCACCGAGTCAGTGATTTCTGCGGTGCCAGTTCTTTCTACCTCCTAGTTAGAAACATAATTAAAAATACTTCTATTTGATTCCCTGATATGCTATACATATTTTGCACAGTTGCCAAAGTGCTGGTGGGCTTTTAGTAAACAGGAAATATAACTTAGGAAAATCTGTTCTGATAATTTTGTGCTGCATGAAATGATGGCCCAGCTTCTAATAAAAATCAGTGTAGGTCTGAAATCTCAAAAAAACCCCCTGAAGTCAGTTTGTAGAGGCAATGACTGACAATAACAGGTTCAAAAAGCAGGACTTCATTCCAAGTAAATACTGTGGAGCGCTGCATAGGAAAAATGACTGATAGCTAGAGCAAGCTGATTACACACATGGGTAGAGGGGGAACATTCCCTTGATAGTACTGCTAACATATCATTCCCTCCACTGTTTTACCTTGGCTTATTCATCTCTTCCAAGGAGAGGCTGTTGTAAGTGGCAAATCTGCTCACATGTATGCTTACGCACCAGGGCAGGATAATAACTCTGAAGAATCTTTTCAGTGATTTAACTACCTTAAGGTGGGGAAACCAGAACTGTTAAAACCACAGCTGTACTGATTATAACCAGTATTTCAGAGCACTGAGATCTGCATGAGTACTTGGGAGATTTAGATATTAGGAAGCATTAATATATTAAAATCCATGTAGCTTTGAAGGTACGTAAATGCAATAGAGAGCTTAACAGTGGAGTTAGTAATGTGAAATCAAAAGAGTTGGAACAATCCCTCTCCCTCTCTCTGCTGTCTCTTCTGCAAACAGCGCAGGTCACATCTCTGGTGCCTGGTGCTTGGCCTTATATATGTTGTGTGACTATACTTGTTTTCATCACAGGCTGGAAATGTGGGCTGGTTCATATTTATTTATCTCAGTCTTCTTTTTATTTATTTCAGTCAGCATAATTCAAAGCTTTACTTAAACCTTGTGACCTGAAGTTGCCCTGCCAGTGAAGGATTTAGCCTGAGGGAAACCATTACAAGAACTGGATTTTCCTCTGGTCCCCACACAACTCCTCTTTGGAGCAGAGGCAATTCTGCATTTTTTTGAGGGCATTGGGTTTTTTTAAAGACTTTTTTATATATTTTGCCAGATATTGAGAATACTACCTAACAAACCATTTACCTGAGTTTCTTCATGTGATGTCATTGTGAATACATGCTTCGTGCAGAAGGGCCTGAGATAAAGACATGTGAAGCTGCAGACTTGGCTAGGATAATGCTGGAAGAGTGGGTCGATCAGAAGGATAATGCTGGAAGAGTGGGTCGATCAGCAGAAAAGAGCTACAGCCTGTCCTGCTCCTGTTACTACCCACTGCTGTGATCTTCAACCAACCAAAAGACTCCAGGTTTTGCTCTGAAGATCCCTCATTATCCCAGTGGAGAAAAACGGACCTTGGACTACGACAGGAAGCTCTTGGCTCCCACAAAATAAGTGACATGTACATCCTCAAATAACTTTAAAAATGTCACCCAGACTGCCCTAAACAAAGGAATTTGGATGTTTTTGAAGAACTGTCATCATGAGCTTAAAATCCCATTTCAGTTTCTCTGGCTGTTATGAGTGATTTATACAAGAAATGCCACTGCTTTAGGGAGCATTTTTAAGTTAAGAGGCTGCCTGCTGTAATAGACTTTTGCAAAGATGAATTTCAAATATAAATCCTTATAGCAGAGGGGTTAGGTATTTATATAAATTCTTTCTTGGATGTCTAGGTGGTTAATAAATCTAACCCTTAGTATTAACATCAGAGGGTATTGATCCTTCTACTTTGGAGGCTGTACATTTGCATTGATTTTCCTTTTTGCCCTTTTTGTTTGTGCACTTGTGACTCTAGCTAGGTGGGTCTGTTTGACTATCATTTAACAGTTTTCAAATAAAAATTTGAATCCAGAGTCTGTCCAAGACACATAATGTTTCCATTTTAGGATATTAATTTGATCCTACAAATTGTTTTTTCTTTCAGTGAAGAGAATTACCTGGCATGAATTTATTAGTTAATTTTGTTTCTGACTTGTCTAGTGTACATAACTGTGAAAAATTGTAGTAGACGCACAAGGTCTACTAAAAGGTATAGTCATTATACCATGCCTAATCAGTATACCATACCTTTCAGTCCTTTTTTAACCTTGATAAACATGTGCTCCACGATGATAATTTCTGAGAAATAATGGATCAATTAGACTTTTTTCTTTCCTGATTGGAACATGTTTATATGTATGATATAGGCTGTGGGAATGATTATCACAGCAGTGAAAGTTATGCCACTTATGCAGATGATGTACTGCTCAAATCCTAAGCATTGCCATTGTGCCGTGTAGCTCCAGGCTCATATAAATGACTTTGAAATGATAAAATCACTGTTCTGGTGTGTTACACGAACTAAAATGAGACCCCAGTGGTTTCCATGCAAATCATCTCTTGTGAGAGATTTGTCAGTGTCAAAGTTAAGTTTCTTGAATTCAATGTCCTCCAAATAAAAGTTTCATTAAATGCATTTTATTATACATAATGGCCTATTTTACAAGTGTCTAATCTAAAGATATAAGGAGCACTAAGTTATAAGAAAATATTTCTGGTCATAAACAGCCTGCTGATAACCACATTTTCTAATATATTAATTTATAGAGAAATCTACAGTTAAAAGGTCTGTTCCCTTGCCACACAATGGATTGTATATCAAATAGTCTGTCATTTTAACAAGCAGTGACCTGCCATTGCCTCAAGAAGAATTCTTTTCACCTGGTACAAGCAAAGAGGATTTAGAAGATTCAACAGACAGACAAGGACAAAAATTTACACTGATGCAGAAGTGTGGTTGAGAGTGCTCCAGGTTAAGAAGGTGAGATTTACAAGATGAGATTACAGATGTTTCCCCCCATCTCCACTGGCAATCAGATGTACCCTATTCTGAAGTATATTTAACACCAAGCTGTACAAAGTGGCTAATTTATGTTGGGTTCATGCAGGTGGATTACAGTTAACTGCAGGTAACATGAAGTGTGACTGACATTTATGGTATATAATTAAGGAACACAGTGAAGAATTACCTTGTGTTGCTAAGAGGCTGTGTGCTATCTCACTCAACCTTCCTTCTCACATTAAACAATGAATACAATCATTGTTTCTCTATGCTATTTCCCTTTGGAACATGATTAACTTCCACGAGATAAGATGTTACTCAAAATCTTCTGACTACTTGTCACCTTCAGACAGGGCTTTTGGCTATAATACATTACACGTCCACATAAATTTTCATATAGTCTCAAAGGTTTTCCAGGCTTTGTAAGGGCTTCTTCACCTTGTTAGTTGTCAGTGTGCCTTAATTGTCACCCTGTCTGAAATTTCTCCTATTTTTAATCTTCCATATTGTTCAGTTCAGGGAAGCCCTCAGCACATGCCTTTTTTTCTTGTTTCCTAGACTCCACACTGAGTGGCTGATCCCAAGAAGGCTCTTTGCAAATGCCTTTCAGGATGATTTTTGTTTGTTCATATCCCCAGGATTACCTTCCCCTAACATGGCATCCAGTATAGTTTCATTTGTTTGGCTTAGAGGAAGCTATCCCTGGCATCTATTAGATGATCCCCCAGCTCTCTTACAGGACCAATCAACTCAATAGGAGGAAATCACTGATCTTGTGACTGAGAGAGAATGTAGAAGAGAAGATCAATAAGAATATATCAACACAAATTTTAAAAACACTGATAAGATTCACACATGCTATTGATACTGGCTAGATATCTTTCTGACTGATATGCAAAATTAAATTATTGGATTCAGTAAAGGATAACAGATTAAAATGAGGTCTCCTTTGATAACCTGAAGGCCAAACAGACAATGTAATGATTCAGTCAGGTCTTAAAATGTATATAACAAGATATTTGACTTGATAAAACAGCCTGTAGTCTCCACATGATGCTTTTGTATATATATATTCACTTATATTAACACCATCAATTTTATTTGCATTTTATAATGTAACCCAAGTTTTTTCCCAAAGAACAGCCTGAAAGTAATATGTCTACCTACTTGTACTCTTAGTTTCTGTAGTTTATATTGCAGCTCTACCCTTGTGTCATAAAAGATATCTCAGTTCTGTGAGACACAGAGGACTCATCAGCCAAGGCACCATTTATATGCCTGGTGACATCCATTTTTTTTAATAGCTTTACCTATTGCTCCCTTAAATGAAGTAAACAACATAGAAAAAAAAAAAAACAACTCAGTGACACAGTTCCTTAAAAATACTGCAGTGGCCAGCAAGAAGTAGAGTATGAATTGAATTTGTACTTTGTCCTCTAGTCCTAATACAGTTCAAAACCAAATGCCTCTCTCTGATTTCCAACGGTGTGCAGTGCAGCTATTCCCTCATTCAATAAATTCAAGAGGAGAACTAACATAAAACCTTAGTGTGATTGTAATGAATGGTCCTTCTTTTTTCACCAACTCATTCAATCAGTTATATTATTATAGTAATGTAAGCATTATCTTTTATGAGCAGTATTTATTAAATACCAATCAAAGTGGCACAGTAAATCTTATCTGCTCACCTTTCCTATGCTTACGTTTACAGTGACATGTGAAAATGCTGAAAACTGGTTTTCAAACAAGCATTTTGCGCTCCTGAAGCTTTCATGAGAAAATAGCTATTTCTCGAAGCCATATTCTTAAGAGAAAACACATGCACAAAACCAGATTGTTGTAGAGAAATCAGAGACTACAGACAAAGCCACCTGGCAGGCAGAAAGAAGCTGGCTAAACAAACATATTGTATCATACGAGTTTGCAGAGCAGTTCACATGCACTAAGTGCTTGTTGGAATCTGTATGTATACACAATGTCATCCTGCTACACAGCCGAGCCTTAAGCCCATTATCTCTTCAAAATTCCATCTTTTAATTCACCCTTTGTGTCCTTATACCTATTGACAAGATAACACTAGGTCTGAATGACTCTTGATCTGTTGAGAGTCTGTACCATCCTCACACATTTCCTTAAGTCAACACATAAGAACAGCAATATTTCAAATTGAACCTTTTTATTCAGGTTGGAAATACATACCATTCAGCTCTTAAAATGTAGCTCCAAAAATGGTACTATGGGTTTCTACCTTAATCTTCTTTTGATGGCTTCCATGAGATAAGATGGTTGTTCTAAATGCCAATTCCACAAGCTCCACTCAGAAACCAAAAGTAATGCACTGGTTTTTTTCTGGCTCATGCATTATGATCTAAGCTAAAGATTATTACAATTTTTTAGTAGCACTCTCAAAGGTAGGAACAAAGAACTTGAAGGCATGCCCACAACTGCTGAGCCTGTCCTCTGGTGTTGACTGGACAGGGTATCATGCAACCCTTTCCATAAATGGATTTTCCAGAATCCCAATGCTATGGTCAATAGATGTATTTCAGAAAGAATTTCAGCCAAAATGCATTTATGACCAGGTTAAAATAATTTGTTCTTGTCCTCAGCTTCATATAAGCATTTCATTCTCCAGGTGCTAAGCAGAGCATGACTTTCTCGCATCATGGACCAAGATCCAAATCAAGGCTTTGGCTCTTTGACCCTTCTTACCAATGTTTGTTGGGTCCAATTAGCACACAGTCAAGCATAGGCCCAGTTGGCAGGCAACAGCTAACAGCTGAGAAACAATAAGGAACAAATTTTTAAATTGCCACATGGAACGCATTTACCTCCTCCCTGCTGAGATCAGCGTCTTATTCAATAAGCGCTTTTCTCTCACTCTTATAGCCTAAATTAACTCTTGTGACTTTGTCCTGAAACAAAGAAGAAATGGTCATGTTATCTGTTAAAACTATTAACCAGACAGAGGTAAAGAACAGCTCCACCTTTTTTACAGAATCGTTGTAACAGCATGCATAGTAAGCAAATGAGGAATAAGGGCATAAACAAACATGTCTGTAGTGAAGCCACAAAAAAAAAATCACCCAGAAGAAAGGATCTGCAGTGCTCATAGTGTCATCTGAGGCACTCTGTGCTCACCCTTCTGTAAATGCGGTTGTGCATAGAGAACTCAGTCCAATTGGACTCACCTGAAACCCTGGAAAGGGCCTCATTCTGGAGGCCATCTCTCTTCACACGGATGACAAGAAGGATATCAAAAGTAGTCAGCAAGGATTCACAAAAGGTAAATCATGCTTGACTAACCTGATTGCCTTTTACGATGAAACAAATAGCTAGATGGATGAGGGAAGATCAGTGGGTATTTTCTACCTTGACTTCAGCAAGACTTTCAACACTGTCTCTCACAATATCCCCGTACACAAACTCCGGAGACATGGACTAGATGAGTAGACAGAGAGGAGGTTTAAGAACTGGATGAAGAACAGATTCAAGAGGGATGTAATCAATGGCACAGGGTCTGTTTGGAGGGCTATCACTAGTGGTGTACCTGAAGGTTCAATACTGGGCCCAGTATTGTTTAACTTGTTCATCAGTGACTTGGACGAAGGGTCAGATGCCTCCTCAGCAAGTTCACTGATGGCACAAAGCTGGGAGGAGTGACAGATACACCAGAGGGCTCTGCAGCCCTTTGGAAGAGTCTCAACAAGTTGAAGAGATGGGCAGAGAACAACTGTCTGAAATTCAGCAAAGGCAAATGCAGGGTCCTGCACCTGGCAAGGAATAACTCCTTGCACCAGTACAGGCTGGGGATCGGCCTACTGGAAAGCAGCTGTGTTGGAAAGGACATGGGGGTCCTGGTGGACAGCAAGCTGTCCATGAGCCAGCAGTGTGCGCTTGTGGCCAAGAAGGCCACTGGTATCCTGGGGTTCATCAGGAAAAGCATTGCTAGCAAGTCAAGGGATGTGATCCTGTCCTTCTACTCAGCCCTGGTGTGGCTTCTTCTGGAGCACTGCAACCACTTCTGGGCTCCTTAGTACGAGAGAGACATGGAGCTCTTGGAGTGAGTCCAGCAGTGGGCTAAAAAGATGATGAGGAAACTGGAACATCTCTCTCACAAGAAAAGGCTGAGGGAGCTGAGCCTGTTCAGCCTTGAGAAGACATGACTGAGGGGACCTCATCAGTGTCTTAAGTATCTGAAGGGAGGATGTCAAGAAGATAAAGCCAGGCTCTTTTTGGTGGTGCCGAGAGTTGGACAAGAAGAAATGGGCAGAAACTGATGCACAGGAAGTTCCACCTGAATATAAGAACTTCCTTACTATATGAGTCACTGTTCACTGGAACAGATTACCCAGAGAGGTTATGGAATCTCCCTCACTGGAGGCATTCAAGAACCTTCTGGCTGCATTTCAGTGCCATGTGTTCTAGGATGACCCTGCTTGGGCAGGGAGGTTGGACTAGATGATCTACTGTGATAGTATAAAATTTAACCTTACTGGAGCATTCCACAATAACATAACAGTGTTTGAAATTAGGAGGGTGTTTTCCTTGCTGTATTACATTTGTGAATCACTTTCATCCAGGAATTAGATAATGCATCCATGTTTTTCTATTTTGTATTTTCTATTGATAACAATCAACTTCTGGCAAAATGTTATTTTTTTTAGACCTCAGGTTCCTTGTGCCCTGTCTCATTTACCCTAATTTATAGGTCTTCCTCCTCTTTATGTCTTACATCTTGGTTATTCTTTTGTGGTATAGCTGAATAACCCTTTGTGGACTTGATCTAACCACAGTCTAACCCAACAATGTGAGCCAGATCCTTTGCAAATGTCTTGTGGTTCTCCTCATGGGTTAGATTCTCATTCCTTTAGTATATCAAATCTGCAGACACTTGGTTATATAGCTTTGAATCAGATGTGGCTTACATACCATTAGCCTGGATTTCGGACAGGGCAAGCTGTCCTTATGCTGCAAAAGATGATACAGACAAACCCTGTGCTGATTAGGTTTGTTGCATCAGCAAATTTCCCCTGTGCAGCTGCTTCCAAACATGATGTCTTTGGGAGTCTACAGGTAGCCTTTCTGCAGGCTGGTAATTCCCTTTTGAAACAACTGATTTGGTTGTCTACTTTGTTGTAGCTATTCCCCACCTCCTAGTTCTTGTACTAATTCCAATTTTATATAGCCTAACTAATAATGTCCCATGTGGGACTATATTAAATGATTTACTGAACTCCAGGTAGATTAGATCTTATGTTTATAAGATCAGTTATCTTATCAAGGAGAGCTATCATGTTAATCTGGCACAGACTGTTTGTTAAACTGTCCCATATTTCTCATTTATCACTTTATTTCGCTTAGCTGCTTTTTGTTTGCTCGTATTTAAGATTCTTGCAGCCCTTAGCTCAGCAGTTCAGCATTCATATACATGCTGTATGAGCTTTGTTCCAGTCATAAAATTGTTCCTTAGACTTCTCAACTCTAGTTAAAACTCCTTGCTGCTAGTTTTGTAGTGCTGAGCCAGATGTGGGTTGTCTGGTCCTTCAAGATGTGATACTATTGCATTTTCTAACAGCCGTATTGCTTCTACATGGCTATTTATTATTCCCATAGCATCACAGGCCGTCCTGCCTTTGTTCTCTGTATTCAAGACCATTATCTTTCCATTATCTTCATTGAAAATTGAATTGATTCAGTTTCAGTGCCATCACAAGTTTGTATGAACCTCTACCAATACAGACTGCAGATGGCTGCAACCTTTTAGGACTGCTGGATTTATTCTGGTGGCTGAAGAAATTTTCTCCGTGTTTGTTCCAGTTTCATTACAGATAAGTGAATCCAGATCTGCAAAGCAAGCAGGAGTTCACAAAGCTGAGGATGATATTCTTGTGAGTTAAAAAAAAGCTGAAACCTTGATAACTTTAGGGAGAAGACTCCTCAGAAAAAAGTGCTATTTCTGCCATCACATCTCATTATTACATTTAAGCTGATGTCTTTGAGCTGTGAGCAGATACGGAGTCAGCTGTATGTCAGAGGCAGATATGGAGTAAGCAGCAGAGTGAAGTTGATTAGAACATGATAAAACATCAGGGAAAAGGCATTAGAGAGAAAAGCAGCAAGCAAGTTTTGGATAAGAAATCATTCATATAATTCTATATATGACATAAAGTGACTCCATGGCAGAACCAGCAATAGAGGTTGGGCTGCCAGTGCAAGTTCATATTCACCACTTCACAGCATTGCTTCTTTTACGTTTGTTACTCTAGTCTTGGTTAAAACCTACAATGGTCAGAAGCATGAGAGCAGCATATAAAAAACTGGCTGTTAGAACAGCTGTCCTGGTTTGTACACCTTGACATGTCCTAAGGGCTTTGCAGAAGTCTCTGTCAGTAGTCACAGTGGCGAGAGGAGGTGATACTTTTCTGAACAGTGCAGAACAAAATCAAAAACTCTCTCTCCTTAGTTTCATAGTCATTGCTATTCACTCTACTGTCGCTGCCCTCTTTTCTGATGCCCAGACCACTAAGCCACGATTATTTTCTTTATGGATAACTTATGCTCAGACTTTCCCAGTTTCTCTGCACACTTATTAAAGCTAACTGAGAGCACTTCTTTAAGCTTCAGGCTTTTGTTGTGGCCTTCGGATATAATTTGAAGATGTGAGGGGTTTTGTTTGTTTGTTTGTTCCCTATAAAGTTAATTCCGCTGGTGCTGACCCGACCCTCTCTTGTACTGTGGAATCCCAAAGTGGCACAGAACTCTCTGATCTTTCTCAGAGGGCTTGTATTTCTCTTATGAAACGATGCGCTTACTAATAAACATGAGACTTAATTTGAACTTCAAATACTAGGAAAAGAAACCATTCCCAGATTGAAAAAGCAAGAGAGGATTAACCAGGACAGTATCCTAATGGAGCAGAGGCAGGCCTCAGTAATTAGAGAGACGCAAGGCCTCGGGTGTCACAGCACAACAGAGCAGCGTCTCCAGGGGTTGTTCCCCCATACAAAATAGGTTGCAGTGTTAATAATAAATGTGAGGCTTAATTAGGATCACAAATACCGGGAGAAGAAACCAACTCCCAGGCTGTATGATTATAAAAATGTTATGAGTTCAAATACTTAAAAAGTAACAGAAATTGAGGGGTTTTTTTCCCTCTGACTTGAATGGACACAACATACTGTCAGTAAGTGCAGGAGTGTGAATGATTTTTGGCAAATCTGACACTGTCTTGGCTGGGGTTAAATGAAGAGCTTTCAATTATAACCATGTTCTACCTCATCTCAAAAGACAGAACGAGGCTGCTGTTGCCCACTCACCAGCATGTGTGTCACGGGTGAGAAATAACCTTTGTACCAAAGTCAGTCTTCCTGAAACAGGTGGAAAACAACGTGTCTAAAAAGCTAACCCTGCTTAAGTTTCATGTTTTTATTGTAAAATATCTTCTCGTATTTTCACCAATTTATGACAGTCTGGGAGAAAATGAAAACAAATTTGCAGAGATTTTTGTTAGCCTGAAGATCTTCAAAGAGAAGAGTACACAGGAATTCTAGAAGAGAAGAATTTATGAGGCCAAATTCAAGGCTGACACTTGCAGTGAAGAAGCGCACATTTTAAATAATGCAGGCATTGATCTACATGTCACTAACAGTTATGCTTCTTTCTGAGAAAAGACTTGTATTTCTACCTCACAAGTGTATTCAAAGCAGTCTGAAAGCAAATCTGCTGTTTTTCTCCATCTGCATCTGAGCAGCCATGGGATGTTAAGAAAGGCTTTTGTAAGAGAAGTAGCGAAAGCTTCATGTGTCATAAGCATAAAAAGAACTCTTATTGGGTCAAAACAAAGGTTCATCTAGCTTGTATCTTTTTTCTGTGGATACAATAGAAAAATATGAAAACATAATAACTAGAGGATGATTCTGCCTTAGTATATTCTCCCAGTCTTGCAAAAGACTCATCATTTGTTTTTTTTAAAAAACCCATGCAAAAAACTCTATTAGGAGAAATTCTGAATTAATTTCTTTAGCTATTTTGTTTTGGCTCTCACAATATCCCGTGGCAGTGACTTTGATATCTTAATTGCACATTATGAAGAACGAAGAAATCACATTTTGTTTAAACCTGTTGTCTCACCACTTCTTTGGATGATCCTCTTCTTGTGCATAGGAAAATAAACAATAACCATTCCCTAAGTACCTTCACAATTCCATTCCAAATAAAGGCATTATAATTTAATAATTTCTCATTTATTTTTTTTTTTTAAATTGTAGTGTATTTGTTCTGTCCTGACATGGGATAAACAAACCACATGGAGTGATGCCAACATACCAAAATCTCCTTGAAATGGTCAGGTAAATAGCAACTTCTGATTAGGTGCTGACAATGGGCAAGGTTTGAAACTGAGTACTGGTCAAGAGCTGGGTTTTCAAAAAGTGCTTAGTATGGTCTGCCCCATCTGAGATCAGTCCTGATTCCTTCATCTCTTTTGTGTTAGCAGGGGGAAGAAATTGAGCCATAATATTTGAAAATCCAACTCCTCCCCTAAGGATTTTATGAGAAGCCAATGAGATAAATGAATCATTGTAAGTAGCCATGATTTAATTTCCCATGAGACAGGTATTGAGCCTGAATAAACAGTTCATTGCTCATTCTAGTGCTAACTTTCCAGAATATTTGCAAAATTTCACAAAAGTGGTTAAAAACGAGTTGAAAAAGTTCTTGAACTGAAACTGGTTATCAATCAGAGGACTACAAAGAGAACATGGGAGAGTTCTGAAAGAAATCTCTACAAGAAACCTCATGCAATGCCATCACACCAATATTCTTCAGTACTGCTCAAAAAGCTGCCATTACAACAGGCCATAAATACTTGTTGCCTACTGCAGGTATATGGCAACTTGAGGCAAAACACTGTGCTTCCTGAGTGTAATTTTAAGGCAATCTCAAACTATGGATATTTCAAAAGTTATCAAAACTTTTGGCCAGATGACACAGATTATTTTGTCTCCCACATTATTCCGCTGGGATGAAGTCATGGTGAATTCATCCCCTAGGCCATCTGAAAGCATAGCAAAGGATTGGCTGTGTGCTGCAAGTCAGCAGCCCACAGTTTCAAACATGGTGAAGGAAACGTTCTTCAGCTCATCACTGTTTTTGTAACTGGAATTGCAAAGACATCTGAGTTGGTGACATGAAAGTCACATCACCCTAGTGTTGTCTTGAAGCACTGTTACTGTTGGATTTTCACAGAGAAAAGCAGGTAGAAGTGACTAGAGACTGTCACATTTAGAAGAAACAAGTAACTCTATTTTTTTTCTATAGGGGATGTTTTCCCTCAAATTACCCTTAATTGAAACAAAGTTGATGAAAGTAAGATCCTCAAGTGAACCTATTTGCAGTAAATCTTGTAAGAGAGAAAATGTCACAAAAGATAAGGTAAGTACCATATTAGAGGCATAAGCTGAAAGCAAAGATTAGCCAGAATCAGTTTTAAATTAGCAATAAAATTTGTCCCTGTATTTCAGATTTGTCTTAAGGTAAAAGTTCCAAAAGCGTCACATTTAAAAATTGTTGAGGCACCCAACTCTGCAGGCAGGAGCATGCTGGAAGTAAACTGGACATTTTTATGGGTTAATTATGGAATAAATATGCTTAAAAATATGGACCTAAATTGTTCTACTTCTTACAAGCCTCCACACCCCATCCGCTCTGTGGAAGTGGGAAGGAGGGGTCATGCCTTATCTTAGCTCCATCTGTTGATTCATCCAAAATATGGCTTTAGAGAGAACAAGGCAATTGTAAAGTTTGAAAATAGTTTATTAGGTGAGGTAACCTCCACTTAGATTTCCTATATACTACACATGAAAACTGCATTCTGTTTTGTGTTCCCTGGAACTTTATCTCAGATTAGTGCTAATTTGTCTCCTGATAAGAATTATTAAAAATTTTCTCCTTAGTGA
This sequence comes from Sakesphorus luctuosus, assembly GCA_013396695.1. Classification (NCBI taxonomy): domain Eukaryota; kingdom Metazoa; phylum Chordata; class Aves; order Passeriformes; family Thamnophilidae; genus Sakesphorus; species Sakesphorus luctuosus. Next base: position 229,878 of record VWZD01011923.1, read on the forward strand.
AAATACACTGAGACTGTGTTCTGAAAGGCAAAGATCCAAAAATGACTTGATGCTTGATAACCCTGATAAGCATCTAAATCCTGTAAAATTAGCTTGAAAGTGCTGAAACCTAGACAGTATCCAGAGAGGTGTTTGCCCTCATGTTTGCCTCCAGGTGCAATATCTTGAATGTGTCCCCTGTTGGGCCTCCTACTTGTCAAAGACCCTTGTGAGTTAAAGGATGGATGTGCTTTGAGCAGCTCCCTTTTTTATTTGCAAGGACTTGGAAAGCTGCATTTGCAGAGGGTGACTGAGCAAATGTCTGAGGGTCTCCAGTGGGAGATACACATCTCCTCAGACAATTAGAAACTTGAGAGAGAAGGCTGTTCTTCTGCACATTTCTACTGTCAACTCCTTGTCAGGGTTAGTGTAACTCCATCAGCTGATTTTGCACAGGGCAGATGAGTGCTGTCACCGGTGGTTAAAGCTACTCAGAAGGAGGCAGGTCTTGCACAGCAATTGCATTGGCTGACGATATCAAGTGGCTCTAGCAGGCTTATGGCTGTGAATCCAGACAGTAGCAGATGCTTTCTTACAAAGAAGAAAGCTAAAAATGTCTTTGTAATACTAACATTAGCCTCAGGATGCTTGGTCTCCTCATAGTCAAAAAGCTGGATTTCTATAGGAAGATGGTTTGAAACACCTACAGTTAGACTTTTTGAGAGAATTGGCCCCTGCATAGCACTCCATATCTGCAAAGGCAGTCCAAAGCAGTGATTCTCCCTATGTTCAAGGTAATCTTTGTATTTAGGCATAAGTTAGGCTTGTTTATCAGAAATTTCTAACCCCTTGACACTCAGTGTGCTGTGCTTCTCTGCCAGTGGAAGATACAAGTTTACCAATTCAGTATGGAGGGAAATTTAGTTCGTCTTTATTTCTATTAATGGTTCTATTTTTCAAACATACTAAAATGTAAGAAAATGTAAACAATTTATTCCTTTTCACTTGAAATTAATATAAATCTGGAATCCAGAACTATTAGAGGAGCTATGCATAACTGATGTGAATTATATCAAGAGAAATACACTGAATTTACTTTTTATTATCCAGATATCATGTGCACAGGCAAACATAAGAAGCTAAAGGGAAACATTCATAGGTGTAAATACAGTAATGAATGAAATCACAAATTTTCACCTTTTTGATCACTATCCATAAGTATTCTGGCAACTATGCTCTAAATGGAGCAGGGCCAGGAGTTGGACTAAATCATCCTTGTGGGTCCCTTCCAAATCACCATATTCTGCAATTCTGTGATTCTGTGTAACCAGGTGTTTTACAGCATGAAAAACTGTGTGTGAAGTACCTTGGCAGAAGCAGTGGGATAGAAACACAGAGAAATGGTTTAATAAGACTGCCTGCTAGAGACATATAATAACAACAATATAGAGACTTTTGGAAAACTAGGAGGCCAAAACCTGAGCTGTACAGTCATATCATGAAGCAGTTAAAACTAACAGCATGATCACCTCTAAATATAGAAAGCAAAATTATTTTTCTTTGGGATGTAGCCATGCTTTTGGCTTTTGTATCGCAAAAACGATTCTGAAAAAGTCATGAATTTGGGAGACTGTATGTGCTGTGGATTAGCTGTAACTCTGTCGTATTACAAAGAAAGCCAATGGTGGTGTTTTTAAAACCATGTATTGTTGAAGTCAGTGGGAGCTTTACCACTCATTTCTGTAGAACTGAAAACGTTTTAGGCGAACGCTGAGCACTTTCAAAATCCTCTACTTGTTTATGTTTTGAACAAAATGAATAACATTTCAGATATATTTCTGCTGTATCCTTCCTTCCATACAAAGACCCTCAGCCAGCTGAGAGCAGAGAGAATAGAAACTGACACTATTTTAGTGTAGCCACCAAACTATGGAGTTTCCCAGTATTCTATAGCCATAAAAGTCTGGATCCATTGAGGACATATGATTTTGTTTATGCACTGCAGGGGTGTGAACTGAGCATTTAGGAAGCAGGGTTGATTAAAATGCCTGAAATAAAACTTAGACCTCCAGATTCTTCCTTGGTAACTAACAACTGAAATGAGGTTGACATGTTAATGAAAAACTATGCAGACAAATAAGCATCAGCAAACTCAGATTTAAAAACCAAACCAAACCAAACTAAACAAAAAAAAAAAAACCACCAAAATCATTTAAATCTCACTTCTATCTCTTCTCTGGCAATGTTGTACTGTGATTTAGACTGCCTTTCAAATGCTAACATGAATAAAAAGATTAAAAACACAGAGACTGTACTTTTCAGTTGAAAAATATTATTCAAAGAAATTACATAGATTTCCAAAGATTCCTATACACACTAAATACAGTAGGGCTTAATTGTCTCTGACACTGTACACATATATTTTAAGTGCTCCAAATCCTTTGCATTAGAAGTTAAACATATAACCATAAGGCCAGGTAAACAGGGTTGCCTCATTTTCAAGCTGTGGGACCTGACACCTTTGGAAACCTGTGACTTTTAAAGAGACTTCAGAGAATAGCAAAGAAATGTGAGCCCATAAATGTTATTTAGTATTTGTCATAGAGGTGGCATTTTGAAAACACCAGAAATGACAGAGGCTGGAAATCACTGATTTAAGAACTTATTTCTGTTAGCATCTTGCTGAATTTGCCTCATCTGCCAAAAACTAATACAGTGACAATTGTTATGTGGATTGTTTCCATAAACTTATGTGTGTTAACATGTGGCCAGTATAGCAGACATGGGCTAGATATGTTAATTTTCATGTCAAATACCCAAGGAGTGGTAGTAACACACTATTACATAACTTCACGTTCACTGTAGGCACAAGACAAAATGAACATCTATAGTGCAAGAAAGAATATTCACATATATTGTAAGATTTTTTAGAACGAATTGAAAAGCTTCTAAACCCTTGAGAAGCCTCTATTTCAAGGTGAAATGAATTCAAATTTTGATTAGGAAATTCTTTGTTCATCATTTGCAGTTGTCGGCTTCTTGATTGTTTTGCTTGTTTCCCAGAAGCACCTGGATCTGGCTACTGCTGAAGTGAGGGAGCTGACCTAGTTCTCAAGGAGTCCAGTTCTTGAGTAGAATTTCTGTGTCTTAATAAATAACTTTAAGTCGCTGGGCAGATAGATCAGAGCATCCATTTTTTTACATCCTAGTATTATGCAAACATTTAAAATAGTAGACAAACTTCATTGTCAAAGGAAATGAGATTCATCTGAGCAAATTTAGATATTTAGTGTAAGGCTCTAAATCTTCACTTATCACTTAAAGTAATTTAAATCATGAGGCGAAAGACAATTCTGTAGAACAATTTAATGTAACCTGGTCTACACACTTAAAGAGAAGCAGAGTCATTGCACCCTAATGAACCTATTATTCACTTTGACATTAAAAGAGTGCCAGGGTGACTCTCCTGAATGCATCCCTCCCTCACTATATGTAGCTTAAACAGAAAGAAAAGAAGATGAAAATTTATGTTTATAAAAAATTCTCATTTTAGTTACTAATACCCAACAATAAAAAGAACTAGAAATACAGATCTTAGTACTTCAATCAGTCTTCAATGACTAAGAGACCATTATATGTACCAGATTCTCCCGCACTTAATTTTAGTTTGATTTTGTGCATTTTTAAAAAAACTTCAATTACAGTCTCTTCAGAACGTGAGCTTTGTAAGGAAACAGTTTTTGGATGTGACCTGCTGTATCATGAACACACCAAGCGTGTGAAGACCAATGATCTCTGGCTTGTCATTATCTTTCTCCCAAGATCAAAATGGGACTTCCTTATATAAACATGACATAAGAAACATACTTTCATATTCATTGCAATGCACAGAAATCAAACTCAACCCCCTTCTTCACCCAAGACACCTGCAAACAGACAATTTGCAACAGCTTGCAAATAGAGCCATCGGTTTAGGGGTAGGGCAGTGTAGGCACTGGTGACACAGGAGGCTGTGTACCATGGAGACCAGTTCCAGAAGGCAGCTGGTCACAGAAGCAATTTATCTCTGTTTTCCTCTTGCCTCTGGAGTCATGGTTTCCTGCTGACCTACAGTTTGAGTGAATAAGCACCAAATGTCATGCTGGCTCAGAGGTCCTGATGAACACAAGGAAAGTACAGAGTCAATGCTTGGCAGTTGCACTCTGTTGCAGGGAGAGAAAAAAAAAGAAAGTAGGGAAGAACAGCCAAAAGGACTCATTGTCAGAAGACACAGACAAGATATGGCAGAAGTTGCCACTGTTTTTTTTTTACTGAATTTGGGTTTGCTGAGACACTACACGCTGGACGATTGTTTGTACAGAAACCAGAAGGCTAATATTGGTCTATGCACACACTTTCAATCCATGTCTTAGTGGTTTCAATTGAGTTCTGTTAATTTCAATGCTTTTATTATTCATACCTGAACTCTAGACGAAACCTATTCTTTTATGGTCTTAGCAATCATCAAATTCCTAGCATTCAATAAATTCTAGAAACAGTGAGAAAAGTCAAGCTGAGGAGTCTTCAGAGCACTGGGGAAAAAAATTAATATTTCTAGAGTAATTCTCCTCAGCCAGCATCCTGGTATACCTGGATTTTGTTCAAATGGGAGAGTGAGGGAGGCATATAAAATTATTACTCATTAATATACCAAGGAAAATTATACCTTTTTCATATATTGTTATACATCAGATCAGTCATTATTGGGTCAGAAACACCTTGTGGGGGTGTGTCTCTGTGTGTGTGTGGAGGGGGAGCGAACCAAACCTTTACCACAGTGTCCACACGGTCAGCCAGAATGGCCACGGAGGTTTGGCCACATGGCATGAAGGCCACATGGGAGATCTGTCAGTCAATAAGGTCTGCCTGGTAACCCACCCACACCACACCTTCTGGACCCTGTTACTGGCTGTAGCACCCCTCACTTTGGTTAAGGGTATAGTGAATGGTCAGTGAACCAAAGGTTCTGCCTGGAGGGAGTGGCCACAGTAACCAGGGCAGATAAAGAGGTATGAATGAGGTTTCCATCTTGCTCAGGCCTGTTCTTCTCAAAGCCATTGATGTGTGATCTTCTAAGTGAGAACTATTTTTCTTTCCCTCTTTTCCTCTTTTTACTCTTTCTTCTCTTAATCTCGCTTCACTTATTTTTTGCTTCCTCTTGTGGGTAACTTAAACACTTATTTTCTGCACGTTATGGATACCTAACTTAAGTTGCATGGAATTTGTGTTTGCTAGGTGTAACAAAAGTTCCCTACTGCAGCAATGCTTGCTAGTCCCGGTAATCTGTTGTAATGCTTTTGTGAAGTTGCATGTTTATCTCTGTAAGACCCTTTTTGCTGAAAGGCCTACTTTCTCACTGAATTAAAAAAAAATCTCTTAGAGAAAAATGTGTAGTTTTTCTCTGGACGTGAATTCAAGGTACCAAAGAACCAAGGGCTTTACAAGAGTTTGTGTGAAGGAAATCTCTTGGAGCCTGAAATTGAAGTAACACCCGGTAAAGGTTGGGCCTTTGGGACTGGGGCGTAACATATATTCTATTAAGAAATATTTTTACATTATGACACTCTTCCCCACTGTTATAACCCATCCAAAGTACTCCTACAGTTCAGCCATGAGTGCTATTTCACTCAAACCCTTTCCATTTACTGTGCCAGTTAATTCTTCCCAGCTCAGTTGCCTGCAGAGATGACCCTTGATTTCAAACATTGCTCCCAAATACAAACACAGCTGGATGTCAAAAGAAATCCGCCCAAAACACTATATAACACATATTTGAAACCCCTACATATTTTGACTTACATTTTCATGCCAGTCTCCACATCAGACCCAACAACATTTTAAGAAAACAGCAGTACTGAATGACAGAGTCATGTTTCACTCACAGTAGGATGTTCTGGGCTTTTTTCCCCCCTATAAATATATTCTCTAACCTTTCTTATGAGGGCTCTGCTAAACCATTAAAAAAATTTTTCAAGGGATGAGACTATTGTTTAGTTCAAGAACTGAACAATCCATTTTCTCTTAATTTATTTCTTTGGATAATTAAAAGTCATTGAGCTAGCTTGTTTCATTCTCTTGGAAAATTTCTGCTGATTATTCTGTCTTTTGAATCAGTACCCAAACTAACCTAAGCCCTTTCAAGCCAGAAGCTGAAAGAAAGACTGCATAGTGAGTTAGACAGAATTGATATCTCTTCACAGAGACATCTTACATATTGAAGGTCACAAAAGCATTGGATGGTCCCAGGGAAGCCTATATTTAATCTTGGAATTGTCCTCAGAACAAAGGATGAAATACAGACATATAATAGTAAAGTCTAGGTTCCGCTGTCCACTGTGTATGTTCAACTCCTCTGCCTTATTCCGAAGAGTAAACTAAGAAAACCCCACCCTGTTTTTTCTTGCTTGTTTCTTTGTTTTACTGTGTGAATATGTTAACCCCTTCCAATTTACCTCCTACTACTGGAACTTCTTGATGGCTGACATTGTAGCCTGGCAAGCCTTTCCCTAACATTCTTTTTAGAGTTAAGAACATACAAAGAGCTCTCCTGAATCATCAGCACCACCTCCATAACGTGATGATCAGACACAGACTACAATGTCTGGGCAGGAACCTTGTTTGATTTAATGAAGTCTCGTGTCCCCATTGCTTTTCCAAAAGACTCCCGGAATATGATGTTTAGCATAATTCTGTTTTCAGGCATAAGAATATTCATGGCCTGTTTATTCCTGCTTTCTCATGAACTGATGATTCTCTCCTTATACTGATATTTGTGGCCCTGGCTAGCTTTTTATCTGCTAAGGTGAACAACATGAAGTTCTTTTTAATCTCCTGACATAAGAAGGAGGTCTCTCTACTTTCAATTAATTTATTAGCCCTAATCCCACATAGTCAAAAGTAATTCCATTTTCTTGGATTCTGGATGAGCTCTCAGCAAGGACTTCTACAATGGTATAAGCACACTCTTTCTAGAGGCAATTCCACAGGCAATACAACCTTGGATGCTCTTTCTCTGTGTGGTACTGTCACACCTGCAATTCACTGTCCTTGCTGCTGTGTCATTTGCTTTATGTGATGCCCCTTCAGCTCACAACAAATGTTCTGATTACTCCAGTTTTTTGAAGGATCCAGGTTTTCTTTCTGTGAGAAATTATTCTTTTTCTGTGAACAAAGGATGTTTTCCAACTCTGAGCTATTATTACATCCACACTTTTGTATTTTGCTCGATAATGATCATTTTAAACTCTTGTTTAAACTGTTATGAACTCTACTGGTACTCTTCCTCCAGATGAACAGTTCCTCTTTCATGGACAACTAATTGCCTTTTTACACAACTAATTGTTATTTGGACTTTCACCTGTTCTCTAACTTCTTTATGATTTCTACCATCTTCAGCAAATATAGTTCTTCCTGCTATACTGAATCAAAGGTTTCATCAAAGTCCAAATCTTCAGAGGAGGTCTTTTTTTTTTGTTGTCACAGAAAAGCAAAAGAATCTAGCAGGCTAACCTGATGCAATCTTCTTTTAGCATTGTTTAATCTTCCACATTACTTCCACACCTAATTTTTGTTCTTTATCCAAGATTTGGTCAATACCTTTTGTATTTTAGAGTCAAGAGATCATCTGGCAAAACCTCTGCTGTATTTCCAGCTCTACCATAGCAACATGAAATGAGATTGATAAGAAATAGAAGTCTATGAAGTTTTGATGCCCCCCCCGCCCCCCATTTGTCCTTCATTTGTATCCTATTCAGAATCACAGGAGTAGTTTTAAGAGGAAGATTATGGAAGCATAATCTTCAAGATTTTCACTCCTTCCAGAGCATTTTTTTTTTAATCAGTAAACCATGAATAAATGTTGAAATGCATTCCAAAATAAAGAAAGCTTTTAAGCAAGTATTTAAGCTTGGTACTTTCAAAATAATGCCTTACATGGTAAAAAAACATAGGGATGACCATTTTCCAAAGAGATGAATTTCTCAGCTTTTCTCACGAATTATGAACAACTTTCATCAGATCCACATTCAGGTAAATGTGAAGAAGTTCTTGCTACAGCTAAATTCTACATTATAGTTTTTGGAGTTATAACCTTCTTATTACTTATTTTATAGTTATTTAATTTTAATCTTTATTTCTATGGTATAAAGAGAGCTGGAAAAAGCATTTCATTGAGGAGTAGACTATGATTTAGGTAAACAGAGAATAAACTATTAATAGCTGACAAATTTACTCCATTGCAGCGTGAAGATCTTCATTGATGACAAGCATTACAATAAGACTGTGTATAAAATACGTGTCTCAAAGTGCTATTGAGGCTTCCAAGCCTTAAATTGTTGTAAACTTTTTCAGGACCCATGGGGCTTTTTAGTGAAAGGTAATACAGTATGATTAAGAATCAAAAAGAACAGCTTAGCTTTGTATGGCTTCTAGTGTGTATAAAATGTATTCATCAAACAAAGAAAAGTCTTTGTTCAAGCATACATTGAAAATAAGGCTAGAAAACCAGGGATGATGTTTTATCTGTGATGTTTTATCACCACGCTGATGAGAGACTCCTGTTTCAATAATCACATCTCAGTGTAAAAAAAAGAGCTTTAGTTTATTTTTCTATTACCCTAAGAAGGCCTAACTGAATTTCTGGTCTTCATCTCTATTCCAAGCACATACTTTCAGAATTTTTGAGATATCTGAATGTTGTTTGATTTGCATCCAACTTGCTGACACAGCCCCAGTTTTGTTGCAGATCAAATAATCTAGCTTTTTGGAGGCAAGTGATTAAGAATTCTTATTGATGATTTATACAGTCCTGAATACACTCATTTTATTTGGCTTGTCATAACCAGCTTTAATTTTCTATTCTGCTAGTAAAAAGCTTAGTGGTTTGTTTATTGTACTGCTATAATGTCAACAACCCAATCTACTTAAAAGAGCAAAGTCAATATTGCATTTTATTAAAACAAATGTGAAGTTTAATTATATGTTTCAGTTAACCTTGGATTTGTGTTAGCTTTTATTATTTTCCATAAGTAAATCTTTATTCAAAGCCCTTATGTCCTTCTTCTGTCCATATCTAAGAGCTAGCAAGGAGTGCCTCTTGCAGGGCTTTTGTGGGATTAGTAGCTGTCCTAGGCCTAATAACCATTTTAGTTGATAAAAAGATGTGCATGGCATTGACCCATTACTCTTGCTGAAGCCAGGAGTGTCAGGCAGTTCTTGCTCTCTCTCAGAAACATTTTGTGTTGGGTCTCTGGTGTGATTTGGGAATCCATGGACCACCGTTGACCGCCACATGGGGTTGATTGGGCTTGCACAGGACCTACAGGGAGAGCCATATGATAGCTGAAGGTTGAGCTGGCTATGCTGCATGTAGGCAAACAAATCAGATTCTTCCCTGCAAAATGAATCATAGCTCTCTAATGTGGAAGCCATGATAAATGCACAAATAATTATTTGAATATTCTTCTCAAGATAAATTAATCATGAACTAAATGTGTCCTACCAAATGTTGCCTGCCTCCAGGCTACTGAGTCTATCTGTAGTATAATGAGGAATGAGACATATATGTGCCAGGTTCTGCTCTCTTATTATTTGAACCTGGAGCTGAATGTAATCCTTCAACAGATGCATAACAGGAATGTCAGAATCAAGACCTATGCAGTGAGTTTTTATGGCTGCAACTACAGAATATTCAGTGGAGTAAAGAAAGGAACAGTTTACTTTTCATTGAAGGGAAACTTGAATATCTGTAGTTATGCTTTTTTCTTTCTTTTAAAATAATTTCAATCAGTTTCTGTCATCATAAACACTTTTAGAAAAAAGAATGGTAAAGTAACATTTTGTCCTTGTAAATTCCCCTTGATCTATAATTTAGATCTAAACACTTCAAAAATTTGAAGCTTTGGAAACCAGTTATTTCCATTTCAAATTAAAATATCTTCAAAAGTAAATAGAACTTTAGCTACAAGTCCAAAAAACTTATAGAAAATCTCAAAAATTTTACAAGTTTCACATTATCTTAATTCTCAGGACGTCTGAGGTTAGAATGTTCCTGAACTCAGATAACACTAATTCAGAAAAAAAAATTATATAAAACTCCAATAATTATAAAGTAGGACAGTTTCAGATAGGGTGGTAAAACATTTAACAGCACCTCTTCCTTTACTTCTAAGGTTTTATTTCTTCACAGTTTCTGAGGTACTGCTATCAAGCATGATGTCAAAATAATCCCTTAAGCTTTTGTCAGTTCAAATTATCTTTCCAGCACCAAACTCTTATTGCCAGCAAGATATCGATTCAAGACAAATTTCTCCTGCCCAATTAAGATGATTCTCCTGGAGGAACATAAACTGATCAATATGTCTATGTATGGCCCCTCCAGCCTCATACAGACCCTGAGTCCCATTTAATCTATTAAATGAATGCATACAGGCAACATATTAGCTATTCTGCTAAATTACTTTTGATGACACTCCTGTAGTCATTTTTGATTTACAGTAAATAGAACTCCCTCACCTCCAAAAGAAGGGGTTTTGCTCTAGCATGATAAGAATCATCTATATGGTTTGGAGGATACTTCACTGAACTGACTAGCAAAAACAAGTGAGAAAAATCACAATGGACACCTAACAGCTACGAAAAAAATTCCCTGGTCCCTCTGGTGATAACTTCATGTTCTGTAGCATGAGAGTTGATTATCCTTATCATAATGGCAACATACATAATGACAAATGTTATTAGTGGTCATAAAATTATCCAACCCTTTAGAATTTCTGCCATGGTATTTAAATCAAATACCTCCAATGATAAAACCCAAATTGCTGAATATGGATTGAATACAGATGTATATCTTTTTTTCATTCTAAACTCACTTTAAATTTAATTTAACTGTGGTTTTCCCTATGCATCATGTCCTTCATAATTTTCACAGTAAGCCCTCTACTTTCTTCTTATCCAGCTAAGTGATTTCAGCCTTTGGGATGCCTCTATTTATGCTCTCTCTATTGCCGTTTATTTTATCCCATGGTGAGTTTTGTAACGTCAGGTATGTTTTTCCTAATGTTGGGTGACCACATTTGGATTAAGGACTACAGAAGTATACTATTCCTTTAGGTCTTTCAGGGTAGCTAACTTCTTTTGGCTTTTGAGTATTTAATCTGTTTGCATGCACTTGCCAAATTATTCACTGTAATCTCAGTTTATTTTCTTCAGAATAATCCCATATGAATAAAATACAAATATGAAAAGCTGAATATTTTGTCCATTATGACAGATCACAGTCCTTTGGTGTTTCTACACTAAAATAAAAAGAATAATATTTAACTGTTAAGAGGTTGGATTTTTAAAAATAATTTACATTATTATTTTTCCCTCTCTGTTGATTCAAAGGAATGAAATGATCCCACATAGATGACTACTTCTGACTTTTCTTTTGTGGTTCTTTTGATTGTTCAGTGGTGGTTAATACTGCTGATAATAATACACGCCAAAACACTGCTCTTTCCATGCTATGAATTGAAGATCATTACATCATGTGTAGTATGTTCACAAGTAGGAAGAAAACTTCGCTTCTCTTGAGGTAATAAAAGTTGCCATAGACAGGGAGCCAAAATTTTGATTATGTGACTCAGTGCAGGTCCTCCAAGGTCAGTGTTGCTCTACTTTTAAGTCCAACAGAATATAGGTCATTCCATCAATGAAGCATCACAGGCCAATATGCTTGTTGATGTGTCCTGTCTTGGGGTTATCATGGTCACATATTTTCTGGAATAACGTAATGTCTTTCACAGATGTTTGCAGACCAGACCACTGTTGAGAGGTCACAAATATTGGATGAAATCACACAGTGGAGTGAGTCTGCAGATGGAAAGCATATTATCTGTGACATTGTGCTGAGATAAAGGTATGTCCCATTGAATTTCTGGGTTTGAGGGTTCCTCCCTGTCTTCTGGAAGAGTTTCAGATTTTTCCACTTCTTCAGGTCAAGTGTCAGCTGTGGAAACCAGCTCCTTTGGGCTGATGTCCCAAGAGGTTGGACAGTTATTCAGCTATCAGTATTTTGACTTCCTTTTTGAATTTTAAGAAAAGTAGTTAAATGTAATGCAATTAAATAGAAACAAGTCTATACAGATTTTCACAACTGTGATTCTGGTTTTCTGCATTTATTGAGAAAATACAAGGCACTGTTTGAAGTTTGATATGCCATGACTGATCTATATGAACAAGAAAACAACACATTTCTAAAATGTATGTGCTGAAAAGTGAGTCTGCAGAGAAAAGAACAGCACTGCAGGGTGCCCTGCTTACTTTGTCTTATTGGAATTATGTCAGATATGGTCAAAAGACAACAAAAATGATCTTTTTTTTTTCCTAACCACTACTACTGTAGACTTAGTGTGGAAGCTAAAAGCCAAAATATGATCTTCCTGGCTCAGGAATCAATAACAGCAATAAGGCATTTACAGGTCATACACTTCCCCCAGCTGCACCTGTATCATTCAGTTGTGAGAAAAAATCAGCCTTCACTTACACCCGAGGAAGACGGCTGATCTGCTGCTGCTGTTTCACTGGAATAACTGGAACTCAAGGGCATTGTACTAATTTATTCAGCAGAGTACAAATCCCTCATCTTTCATGGGAAGTCTCAAAGGCTGAGTTGAGGCATTCTCCCAATAGTCTTGCACAGGATTTGACTGGATAACATATTCTTTTTAAACCTTGTTGTAAACTATTGTGTGACGTTGCACTGTTCTTTCATGTTCAGTACTTTTCCCAGCACCTGCTTACATCTTACAAAGGGTGTACTATGTAAATCCCCCACTGATCTCACAGGCCTCATCAGAGTCCACTGGTGCTTTGAAGTTACTGATGAAAAAGTGCTAGGGGAGTGCATGGTATTAATAGGTGCTACCACAAGACTACATCAAGCCCAGTGTTGAAGAACTGTCTTCACATTCTACTGTCACAAGTCACACAAGTCTGGAATGAAAATTAATAGATAATAAATCTGTCACTCCAGAATATGCCATTTTATTATTATGTGCACACTAGATGAAACTAATTGTTAGAGAAACTTCAGGAAATCCTCAAATCAATCCATATAAGCAGCTACCACCCCTTATGGAACATCAAGGGAAAAGGGATTTGCTGAATATAAGTTCCTCTTTCATTGGGTTTTAAGACCTCTATTCTCTGATAATGGGATGAAGAGAATTTCAGCGTTATAATTAGAATAGATTTTGTAGAAGTGAACTTTAGCATTTGGATTGCAATTGACTCCTCCTGACAGTTGGAACAAAGTGCAGAGATGAACGATGCCATACCTGTTAAAGGAAAGGTCAGATTCAAACCACAATTTAAGTGCCAGAAATAAGGCTTCCAAGGAGTATTCTGTTGTGTATGCTCCAAATTTCAATATTGGAAAGTCCATTCAGACCCTAACCCTAACCATAATCATAATCCTAAGCATAACTCTAAGAGTAACTCTAAACAAGGAGTCAAGAGTAGAGAGAGGAGGGGGTCTAGCAGAATAGGCAGAACTAGGCCAGCCCCTTGTGGGCTGGCACCTTTCCTCTTGGAGTCCTTTTCAAAGAGGAATCTTCGTCCATCTTCAATTCTCGGCTGAAAAATGGCAATTTCCCAGACCCACTGGTGCCGAGGAAGGACTGAGTTTTCTGCCAAGAGAAAAGGTGGCAGCCTTGGGCTCTCAGGTGCTGATGATGTTGCACCATGAACTTTAGACAAACATCCAAAGCCTAATGCTAACACAAAAGGGAAGCCTAACCCTAACCCTAACCCAAACCCTAACCCTAATTATAAATCTATGAGTAACCCTAACTCGGAGTCGAGAGCGGAGAGAGGAGGAGGTGTGGCAGAATGGAGAGAACTAGGCCAGCCCCTTGTGGGCTGGCACCTTTCCTCTTGGATTCCTCTTCAAAGAGGAATCTTCGTCCCTCTTCAATTCTTGGCTGAAAAATGGCAATTTCCCAGACCCACTGGTGCCGAGGAAGGACTGAGTTTTCTGCCAAGAGAAAAGGTGGCAGCCTTGGGCTCTCAGGTGCTGATGATGTTGCACCATGAACTTTAGACAAACATCCAAAGCCTAATGCTAACACAAAAGAGAAGGCTAACCCTTACCCTAGCCCTAACCCTAACACTAACCTAAACCCTAATCCTAATTCTATCTCTAAGAGTAACCCTAACCCTGGAGTCGGGAGTGGAGAGAGGAGGGGATCTGGCAGAATAGAGAGAACTAGGCCAGCCCTTTGTGGGCTGGCACCTTTCCTCTCGGATTCCTTTTCGAAGAGGAATCTTCGTCCCTCTTCAATTCTCGGCTGAAAAATGGCAATTTCCCAGCCCCACTGGTGCCGAGGAAGGACTGAGCTTTCTGCCAAGAGAAAAGGTAGAAGCCTTGGGCTCTCAGGTGCTGATGATGCTGCGCCATGAACTTTAAACAAACATCCAAAGCCTAATGCTAACATAAAAGGGAAGCCTAACCCTAACCCTAGCCCTAACCCTAATCATAATCCTAAGTGTAACTCTAAGAGTAAGCCTAACCCAGGAATCAGGAGTGGAGAGAGGAGGGGATCTGGCAGAATAGAGAGAACTAGGCCAGCCCTTTGTGGGCTGGCACCTTTCCTCTCGGATTCCTTTTCGAAGAGGAATCTTCGTCCCTCTTCAATTCTCGGCTGAAAAATGGCAATTTCCCAGCCCCACTGGTGCCGAGGAAGGACTGAGCTTTCTGCCAAGAGAAAAGGTAGAAGCCTTGGGCTCTCAGGTGCTGATGATGCTGCGCCATGAACTTTAAACAAACATCCAAAGCCTAATGCTAACATAAAAGGGAAGCCTAACCCTAACCCTAGCCCTAACCCTAATCATAATCCTAAGTGTAACTCTAAGAGTAAGCCTAACCCAGGAATCAGGAGTGGAGAGAGGAGGGGATCTGGCAGAATAGAGAGAACTAGGCCAGCCCTTTGTGGGCTGGCACCTTTCATCTTCGATTCCTTTTCGGAGATGAATCTTAGTCCGTCTTCAATTCTTGGCTGAAAAATGGCAATTTCCCAGCCCCACTGGTGCCGAGGAAGGACTGAGCTTTGTGCCAAGAGAAAAGGTGGCAGCCTTGAGCTCTCAGGTGCCAATGGTGCCACACCATGAACATTAAAAAAATACCCAAAGCCTAATGCTAACACAAAAGAGAAGCCTAACCATAGCCCTAACCCTAACCCTAATCCTAAGCGTAACTCTAAGAGTAACCCTAACCCCGGAGTCGGGAGTGGAGAGAGGAGGGGATCTGGCAGAATAGAGAGATATACTTCTAATTTCCTGTTTCAAGGGAGTTGAATGCAAATCTTAAATGTTTTCTGCCTCTATAGATAACATATCTCAGCCTTCGCTGTGTGTCACTCTTCCTTCCTTTTTGACTGAATTCTGGTCACAGTGAATGTAGTCCGCAGGTATTTACATGTTTTCATCTTTCCATGTCCTATGTCTTTGAAACTGCTAACTTATACATAAAGACGGTACAAGAAAATTAGAAGTATATCTGCTTGTTGTGTTTCCCTGATGGCAAACACACCAAGCTATAAAAGTCTTTCAACTACGTATCCAAAATATTTGTACCACTAAATGGAAATCCTCTTGCTGCTTTTACCAGAGCTAATTTTATCATTTGTTCAGCCTCTCTGGGGTTCATTGTGACACTTTCTTTTATGTAGCTGAGATGTAGCTGTTAACACTCCTCATGTCCCTTTTCCACTTTTTGTTTGCAGTTTTGTAGATTAAGAGCTGTCTGAATTTTTTTGTTGTGCAGATCTAATAAATATCCTTCACATTCAAGCAGCCCTCTTCTCTCCTGCTTTTCCAGCTGGTCTGTGACACAGTGTAATGAGGAGGAAAAACTTCTCATTGTCTGTAGTCTTATGAGCAGTCATCTAATTCATCAACAATTTTGTTTTGAAGGAGAAGCAATTTGTAGTCCAGGTGATAATGAAAGACAGATGATGATGGGAAGTACCTTACATTTAGAAACTTGTGTTTGTTTTGGTGTCCTGTAGTCCAGCACTTCTGTCAATTTAAATTAACTTCTTACTTCATGTTATTCAATCATTGCACAACTTACGGACATTTACTATTCTGTGAAGGAGGTTGCAGATGGCAAACTAAAGCCATAAGGATCTCCATCTCTGCAGTTTGTCATGCTTTGTCCTTAGCTCAAAAATTTGGAAGGTGCATGGTGATATTAGCAAAGCAGTCCAATTGGGCTACACAGCACCCTGAGAGTTCAGATTAATTGAAGTATAGTGTCACATCTGTTCTGTTCCCGCTCAAGTCTACTGCCCTTGCATGGCCAGACACACAAGCTTGTTCAGAGCTGGCTCATCTACACGTGGCATGACAGGGCACTGTGAGTCTTAACTATTGAGTGATTTGCTCAGTATCATAAAAATCCTCTGCTTGGGATGGGAGCTGAGCTCACTGTCTGTGGCTCCCACCACAGTACTGCAAGCATGAATCCTAGATTTCTAAGGACTGAGTGTGAAGAGGGATCAAATACATCTGGAGCTTTTATATAATTGTAAGTTTGTATCCTGATTTTAGCCTCACTGTATCAATCACTACCAAACACTATGAATTTCCAGCCATTAAGATAGGTGAATGTTTCTGGCATTCTAGTTGATGGCCTTTGAAAAAGACAGATATGTGATCAATAAAAGGTTTCTTCTCTCTAAGTGAGGCTTGGATAAAGTGTCACTACAACCTACAAATCTTAGTCTTTTCAGCTCAGACATGTTCCCATTAATAGTAACACAAAAGTAAATAAAACTGAAGCACCTACTTTCCTGAGAGATCATCAAAATGCTTATTTTGCCATCTAGGCATTTCACCTGAGAAGATATAGATCCCATGTCTTGGTTTGAGCTGGCAAAATGCCAGCTGTGCAAGACAGAGTGAAAAGGGAAGAAGAGGGAGAGGAAAAAAAAACCTTTAAACTACTTTATGCTGGAACTAACTGCATATATTTATACAGAAAAGAGAAAATTAAGAGAAAACTACAATATAACACACACTTACACAAGTTATATATAACAAGAAATAACCTCCCACTCCCCAATTAATACAAAGTGTATTACTCTAGATCTATAAGTACTCTAAAAGACACCTAGCAAGAAACAGAAAGAGTAACAACAAAATATTCCTACTTCCCTGAAACTAAAACAAAATGCGATGAAGCAGCAGCAGGAGCAGGGCCTAACAGGGCAGAATAACGGCAGCACGTCTTTTCTCTACCTCAGCCATTGTGGAACTGAACTAACACCTCCCACTGCTACACACATATCTTAGGTTTGCGTCATCTGGTATGAAATATTTCCTTGGTTACCCAGTCAGGTGATAGCTGTCTTTACCAATCCACATAGATTTTCTGAGCCTGCTAATTTGAGGCCTAGCTGAGACCACTACAGTCTCAGTACTCTTTTTCACTTATCTGTCAGTGAATTAGAGGTAAAAATACTGGTAATGATAAATTTATTTGAGTATAAATCCTAGATTTCCCTGAAGAGCATGTTGTTAGTTTTTTCATCTTTTTTTTCATTATTTGTTACTGAAATTTCAGCTTTTCGGCTTTAGATCAAAACAATTAAATTTCCTTCCCCATGGAGGAGTGACAGGCACACTTTTATATTTACTGTTATTGAGAAGAAACTATTCCCTTTTTCATTATGCAAATAGAACCAGAAATAATTAGGAAGTATGGTAATAATTTATGCAAATCCCAGCACTAACAATTTGTGAGATGTTCCTATTTCATGTGATATCAAAGAGCATTTGACTTTCAAACCACATAAATACAGTATGCTTTGTAGGACTAGAAGGAAACAACTCCAGATGATACACTCAGTTATCTTCCTTATAAAAATAAAAGCAAGGAAAGGAACCTTGCGTTCTCTTTTTTTTTTTTTTTTTTAAATAACAGTAATAAAAACAGGTTTTCTATGTCAACTTGTCTCTTTTCCTGGTCTCACAAGCTGCTATGTTAAATATTCCTTTCCCACAAAGTGGTGGAGAATGAGCTTTTACTTTTGTGTCTTCTGAGAAGTAATTCTTCCTGCTAAACATTTTCAAAATTTTTGGCAAAAGTTGGTTCCACTCCTGAGGACAACTTTCATTTAGCATAAAAAATTCTCTTTCTTTCATGATTTGTTTATGAAAGGAAAGCAATCAAAAGCAACCTGAGGCTGGATGTGGCACTAAGTGCCATGATCTAGTAATCACAGTGGGGTTGAATCAAGGGTTGGACTTGATGATCTCAGAGGTCTCTTCCAACTCAGCTGATTCTAAGATTCTATGAAAACTCTTTAAGCTTCCATTTTTTTCTGTACTAAACAAGGTAAGTAGTTTGTATCTTGCAATTAGGTTCTTTCTGGAAGTCTTGACTTCTCTTGCAGTCCTTCTTGAATATGCAGGGACAAAAATTTTGTCCAGAATCCCAGCAGATTTTTTAGTGCTGAGTTCTGAATGAATAATATCTCTGTCATACATATCTCATGAAATGTGTCTAGATGATGAGATTCCAACATAGGGGTCTGACTAAGCCCATGGCCATGTGGGGTCCTTCTAATGTCTTGGTGCACAGAATGCAGAGTTAAGTAGGTGCCCAAAGATCAGAGATTCAGTAAGACACACTGAAGAACCAGAAAATGTGTTATGGAAATGATAGCTCAGCACATGCTGCTTTCAAGTGAATCTCTCAAATGTAAGCCTGAAACGTAGTAATCAAAAAGGTGGTCTAGAGTCAAACTCTTCAGTTTTCTTTCCATCCTTGTTTGAAGTGGAGTGAGAGAATGAATAAAGCTCAGGCCCCCTCCGTTCACACACTCAAAACCTATCAGGATTTGGTTCCTTATCAGCATTGCTTTTTCTGAGCACACATCATTCATATAATTTTTTTGTCAAATCCTGAGTCCCTGAAGGATTAGTGTTCACTTTAAAAAACTAATATGAACTCAAATTTGCATTTCCCATTTCACTCTTCCTCTCTAAGTACAATGTAATTCAGACCCATTTGACTGATATGAATTGCATTTCAGAACTAGCTAGTTAATTATGCTAGAGACAGACAAAAAGAAAATAAGATGGAGGAAAAGTAACTTAGATTTGACTCATTAAAATGTAGCCTTTATATTACAAAGAAGCTGTAGTTTTTTAAGCAATCTTTAATAATAAAGTCAGCCCTTCTCATGTAGCTCAGTTTAACGTCAAATAAAGCAGAGTGAAATAACATTTTTTAGGTTTGGTGAAATGAAAAATCATGTCGTGGAAATACTGTGTACAACTGAGTCAAAAAGTGTTTTTCAGAATGTTCAGCAACAATGCTAAACAAAAACAAATGAAAAATACATTTTGCTGTCAGATGAACCTGACGTACTTTGCTTTCCGTGGAATTTTTGACCTCTTGGTGTCACCTCAGTTTTCTTTTAATTTCAGTCACTGTTTGTAGGAGATATACTTTTCTGATTTAAGGTCTAGAAAATTCACATGACCACCAAGCAGTGCCTTCCCTTTCTCCTCTTCTGATGTGAGAAGCAGGTCACTGCATCCAAGTAAAGTTCATCTCAGCCTTGGCAAATGACTTTTACTGCATCTTCTGATGGACATGAGAGTACATGTTCAAGCAGCACATGCAGCCTGGCTCTTATGCTTGCAGCTAGAGAGAACCCTTTCAAGCTAACAGTGCCCCTTACTGAATCTGTGATCTTAGGACATTTATGTAACTGTATTTCAAGCAGTTTGTATCTAAAAGGATGAGTGCTAGTTACTATCACTGAGGCCTTGTTACGATTGCAAATGAGATTTCTACATTCCCACAAGGAGTTTAACTGCTTACTCTGGTTGATTTTAAGGGAATCCCAGGATTTAATTTCTTTAGACAGTTCTGAAAGTTCTGTCCTGCTTAATTAATGTCTGTTCAGTGCTTTGAACATGTTAAAAATGTGTATAAATGTGAAGTATTCTTGCTGTTCATGAAATATCCATGCAGCAGGTTGAAAGGTATTTCTGTGAACCATGTAGCAAACACTTATGAAGAAGTGATCAGATGCATGGCTGTGAAGCATTTTTACAGACATTTTTACAGCATATACACACTGTAACATAAATAGAAATAACAAAATATGCAGAGTGAGACAAACATTTCAAGCAGCTACAGTTGTACTCAAAAGCAATGTGTTTAGGTGATACAGTCTGGAAAACCGGTCTTTTGAATTTAATGAAATTCAGTTTAAGATTACATAAAAAATCAGAGAAGAAAAATTTGACTTCCTAATTTCCTCTCTAGTGATTAAACAGAGATTTAGCACTTATGAGTTTTCCTGATAAGTGCTGCATTGCCCTAATTTCCCAAGTGTATCAGTAGAAGTTGTTGGGTGCTCAGCACTGTCGAAAAATCAGGTCACCTTTGTATAAGATTATGAAATGAAATTTAAAAGATCTCAAAATGAAATTGTGAAAGCATATAGAGGGTGAAAGCATACAGAGGTTGGAAGCAAGGATAGGTATCCTGGAAGGATACTAAAACTTTGTCCAGATATCTAGGGACAAACTTAGGAAAGATAAATCCCATCTAGAACTATGTCTACCTGGGTATGTCCTGCTGGTCACTAAGTTGAACATGATCCAGCACTGGGTCCTTGCTACAAAGAAGGCTACACTAGCCAAAGTACTACTAGCTGATCAAGGATGGTGATCCTTCCTCTCTACTCGGCACTGCTGAGGCCACAACATCTGTGGTGCTTCTCAGTACAAAAGAGACTTGGAATACTGGAAAGAGTCCAGTGAAGGGCCATCAAGATGACTGAAAGACTGGAGCAACTCTTCTGTGAGGAAAAGCTGATAGAGCTGGGACTGTTCAGCCTACAAAAGTGAAGGCAATTCCAGTATCTATTATTTTATCATAATTTTATGTATTCATTTATTTATTTAAATTCNTTTGCTTATAAGGGTCTTTTTAGCCCTATTTTTAAAATCTGAATCTAGGTAATATGTCCACAGTTGATCTTAATTTTGGAATACATAACTCCTTTTGAGAACCTTACAAAAGGGAAATATCAGCTAATAGACCTCTTTTGAAATAAAAGAATAATATTCTATTAGGATTATTTCAACAGCTGTTAGATGTCAGTATTGTTCCATGGAAGTCCAATGGGAAGAAGATTTCTACAGCTGTAAGCAAGATAGCTCTTCAACTGTGAAGTTTGGAAGAGCTAGCTGTTGGTGTTCAGCACCTCATCTATTAACAAGAGACTTTAAATTACATACTCAGTGGAGCAGTAATCATTAGAGCAGACTCAAGATGCACAATAGAGATTTAATTTCACTGGAACTGCTCCTAATGAAATTCTGTGTGGTGCAGATTATTTGAATTACAATTTTAGGTGGGCCAAAGAAAAGATATATGGGAAAAAAAGTAGCGGTGTCTAAAAATAATCATTAAGATCCATTCCAAAAAAATTAAATTAAATATGATATGTTAGTTGGGCAGTCCAGCTTTTTTTCCAACATATAATGTATTTAACCTTTCTGTTTCTTTCAGATACTTGATTTTCTACTGTCTGTATAATGAAATATCTTTTTTTTTTCCTAAGCTTTGAACAGTGCTGCATAATACCCTGGGGAGTTCTCCAAGGTTATTAAATCCATTGCTTTGCTTCAAGTTACTAGAGGCTACACTAACTCTTGCCTCTGTTTGGAAAGCTGCTATATTATTTCTGGTCCTCAGCAACTAATAATATGATTATTACCTTAGGGAATACAAATGAAAACATTAGCAAAGTACATTTTCCAATATTTAAGGGTGTAAGCCAATCCTCAAAACAAAAGTTGCGTATTCTTGAACACTGTCTAATAACATTAACCTGAAATCACTTGATTTAATTGCCCTGTTAAGCAGTTTATTGCATTACTTATGGGATAATAGAATGAGTTCAAAGTGGGTTCATTGCATTATCTTATAAACAATGTAGCACATCATTAAACAAGATGATAGAAATCAATGTATTTTATAAGAAACAATTATGAAGGCTCATGTAAATTCTCTAACGTGAGCAGCAGAAAGACCTCATTGTGACAAGAGAAAAAAGGCATTTGCGATGATAAATAGACAAAGCAATGTCAAACTACAATTCCCCAGAATCAGATTAGAAGCACAATTCTCCAAATTTGTTAGTTTTCCTCTAGTCTGATATGCTGTTCTAAGTCTTCACCCAGGAGTATATGGAAATCTTTTCCTTGGGTTATGGGTAATATTTCTAACAGGTATCTTGTCAGTTTTGCTCTTAGTGAATTTAGCACAGATGTGTGACAATCTTCCAAGCATCTAACTTGCAAACTTGTGGTGATATATTTTGACTTGTGCATCCAGAGGGAATGCAAATAGAAATGTTCAGGAGAGCCCAAAGAGAGAGGACAGCTGATCCAATCTACTCTGGAAGAAGTAATTTCATACTGTCTGAGGGAACTGACAGCACAGAGAGAAATGCTGGCTCAATATCACTCTAATGACCCTCTGCCTAGTCTATCTGCCCTTTCTTGTCATGACACCTTCAGACTTATTGCGCTACAACCCTGGGAACTTATATATGTGTTGCATGAATGAGGGGTCCAGTTTTGTTCTCCACTCTTTCAGAAATGTGAACTAACCAAAATACTGGAATACCCTTCCCGAGTTTAGAACCAAGTGGGAGTGGTTCAGTGAACCTAAATGATCTGCAAAACCTTTTGTTGCTGAGCTTCAGAGTCCAAAGGTGATGGACGGAAAAACTCTAGGAGATGTCAGACCCCCTGGCCAAATGCCTGTCCTACATTAGGGGCAATTCATGCTCCGCCTTTCAGTAGCTGCTGCAATGCTGCCCATCTCACTCATGACATTTCCATGTGCACTTGAGGGAGTTTCAACTAATCAAAGCAATTCTCAGAGTGGGAAACTAGTGGATAAGTGATTAGCTTCATATGTCTGCCTTTTTCCCGGTTTGCAACTCAGCTGTGCAGAGAACTCAGGGTTTAACTTTGGTAAAGAGCATTTTTCTCTGGTAAAAGTGAGGTCCTTGCTGTAACAAATGTTGTAAACTTGGCTTGCAATGAAAACATAGGCTAGGTTCCTCTTAGTAAACTATACATGTGTTCCTTTAGAAATTTTGGACATATTTCAATAAATGAAAATAAAACATCTCTTTAATATAGGCTTTTGTGGGTTTTTTTTGGGTAGAAAATTCTTAGGTGGGAGGAGCAAGCTCCAATCAAAAACATTTGACCAGATCGAGTGCCAGTGGAATTTATCTGAAAGTTCGGTAGGGTATGAGAAACAAATTCACTCTATATCATGGATGTCTTCTAGAAAAAATGATCTCATATGATGAGAGCTGGACAGTCTTGATCACCAAAGCCATGGTTTATTGGCTATAAATGTTTATGAGGGTGTTCAGTGTGAGGAAACTGATTGGTTTCACATATAGTACTTGTAAGACCATCAGATAACAGCTTTTATTTACTACTTCAATAAAGTAGCTTTAAACAAAGTGTCCTGATCTCCTGTGACTAATCTACACTGCTTTGTATCTCCCTCTGAGATTTATTCTCTGACCAGATTTATAGTTTTACTTAACCTCAGCTTCAAACAACATCTATCCTGATCTTGCAGTAGAATTAAATAGAATTTCTTCCACTCTCTTGCAATGGATGTCGAAAGCACTCTCTGTCCTATCTGTGTGATCCTTGATCAAATGGAGCCATTCCACTATTTGGAAATTGGTAGTGCAACAGAGATAAATGATGCTACTATTATTCACATTTCTTCACTGAAAGAGTTGTCAAGCACTGGAACAAGATGCACAGGGAAGCAGTTAAGTCACTGTCCCTGGAGGTATTTAAAAGATGTGTGCATGTGGCACTTAGGGACACAGTTCAGTGGTGGACTTGGCAGTGCTGGGTTAATAGTTGACTTGATGATATTAAAGGTTCTTTCCAACCTAAATAATTCTATGATTATTTTTTAGCTCTGAAAGTAAAAAATACCTGAGGTCAGTAGATGAACACTTTCAGTCTATTCCATGGCCTGAAGAATTAAACAGCAGGAAAAAGGTATACTTTGTGCATACACATATATAGATGATCCACATGTGCATGGCAAATCCAACACTTTTGGCATTTATCAGATTGTCTGTGCCTGTGATACATATAGGACTTAGGCATAGCAGGCAGTCTGACTTAGGATATATCAGTTTTGTTTTTTTTTTTTAAATTTGCCCATATTGGAAATCCTGATACTATGTTACCAAAGTGTCAAATTCTCAGTTCTAGTATAATGCCTCATGAATTCTATTCTGATCTTTAAAAATCTTGCCATTTGAGGAGAGTCAATGTTCATGTAGTCTCTGAACAGTCAAGTATGTTTTGCCTGCTTCTACTGAGTTTGGAAGCAATCTTCTTGTGAAATGGGAGGCTTAACTTCCTTGTCTTTATTCTTCTCCGCCAAAAATAACTATGTTCAGCAGCAAGTCACTGAAACAAGGAGACCCTGGTATATTTGCTTTTGAAAGAGTTTGCAGCTTTAGCTTTAGTTGCAAACCTCCCTTGGAAAGTTCTTCTGTGTAAGCGATCTTAAATTAATAGGGAAGCTTGGCCTCACAGAAGATAATAGTGAAGTGCCCTTTACAAGAGCAGGGCAAAGATTTTATTTTCTGTAGTAATACTCAAAACCTCTGTATTGACACTTCTACAACTCAAAAAGTTATGCACTATTACTGTATTACTGTATTACTGTACTGTACTGTATTTTACAACTCCTTTAGAATGAGCTAGTAATTGCTTGAGAAAAGGTAACATTAGTCTTAGTTTCTTTCTTTGAAACCCATGATTTGACTTCAACTTTGCCAGTGAGGAATACTTAGGAAAAGTCTGACATGCTCCCAAAGAAAGAAAATTCTAGTGACAGAAGGTTAAATCATAACAGTCACATGAGCCTAAGCAATCCACATAGCCTTTGAAATTGCTCTTCTCTGCTGTTGTCTGGAAGAAAATAATCAAAGAAATTCAATACTTTACCTTTTTATTGATTTATTTTTATTTTTAGAACACAATTTCATTACTTGAATTAGGCTTCAATGGTCTGGTTTTAGCCCTCATCCTTGGCATGACATATTAAATAAAGTTTCCAGCATTGAAAGGCTAATGCAATAGTATGGTTGTTAGGGCATCTAAAAGTTAAACAATTGTAAATAGACAAAATTGGCAGCAGATTTTACTGTTCCATTTTCATGCAAAACTGCTGAAGGATTTCAGAGCAATTTTTCCCAAGATCATAGTGTTAAGAGCTTTCTCACTGGGTTAAACAAATTTTCTCACTGTATCTTGTCTCAGGCAGTGGCCAGCAATGGATGCTTAGGAGAATAGTATAGGGATATTAATTCATTAAATTGAAATGTCTGAAGCTGTCTTATCTGTGTGTCAGATAATAAGTCTATGGAGCTGCTCCTGAGCTGCTTTGTGCACAGCCTGGAATAATGTTATAAAGCAACAGTTATTTCAGCTTGTTATAACTGAATTGCAGTGCTCAAGAGGAGATCAGTGCAAACATCTTTCAGGTACACTCTACCTCCAGGAGGGGGAGGCAGTAAACACCTCAGTCCTCCATACCTGCCTTTTCAGAACCTAAAACCCGGGCAAACATAAAGTGATAGTCTCCCAGTGGATGTCCTGCCAACTCCTGGAACTCACAGTCACCCTGCGCTGGAGACTATGAATGGAGCTGCAATCCATCAGTCCAAGCTTCTATCAACGCAAAAGGCCCCTCTTATTCATCATATAATAATTC
This sequence comes from Sakesphorus luctuosus, assembly GCA_013396695.1. Lineage (NCBI taxonomy): Eukaryota > Metazoa > Chordata > Aves > Passeriformes > Thamnophilidae > Sakesphorus > Sakesphorus luctuosus. Next base: position 255,754 of record VWZD01011923.1, read on the forward strand.
AAAGGGAATATTGGCTTACAATCCACCTGAAAACACTGAGGACTGAATGCCACAGTTTATCTTTAAAACAGAGAGAGCTGTATTGGACCCAGGGAGATGGAGGCAAAGGGAAAAATAAGTGGAGTATGATAGTCTCAGTAGTTCTCTCATTATTCTTTGTGAGCAGGAATGGAATTATACACTATGTCCATGTGCTAAAAGGTAGTGAATATTTTTCCTGAAGGGCATCCTTCATCCAAACTCCACCTTTTCACATTTTAAAGAAGATAAACGTACTCCATTTCTATAATTTTTGCCAGCCAGCACAATGAAAGCATCTTACAAGCCTTAATGAATTTAGCTTTTTGCATTTCAACATGTAGAGGAAAATAATAGAGGAAAATTAGCACAGTTACACTAAATAAAGCACCTCAGTGAATGGTGCACTCATTATTTTAACAGATAGCAGAGGTGAACAATGATGTTTTTGAGCATTTATAGTACTGACAGTCTGGATATTTTAGAGAACGTAAAAGAAAAAAAAGGGTTGTAAAAGTGGAGTTTATCTCAAGGGCACCAAATAGAGACACCTCTCTTGTCCCATGTATGTTAGATGGCATGTTAGAAAAACTATGCTTAAAGCTCAAACAGAAAATTGGAAAATTGCTTGATATCTGAAAAAAAAAATCATCTCATCATTGGGAGAGTGAAACTTTGTACAGAAGCTTTTCACAGAACGGTCAGTTGCTTTATCCAGTTCAGTGGCTTATGAAAAAACTGATACATAAGCTTTATAATAATAGACAATATTTTGGGGGTTGCCTGATCTCACATGGTTTGCGCAGAAAGACTTCAGAGTAGAGGCTTATAGTACCCAACACTACTCCCATTCACAAATACCATATGAAAAGGGATAAGCAATGGGCAGGTTAAGAGCAGGGATGAGTCTTCCATTTAACTTGCAAGCAGAGAATGTGGTGATTTGCAGTTTCTAAACATATTCTATGAACTGTTCTGCAACAGCCTTGGTGATACAAGCATGTATCCTCTGACGTATGGGTGAACAACAACTTCTTCTAGGTAAAGCATATTTCCTATATTCTCTAACCCAGATGGGCTGCTGAAACGCTGCATTTCTCCTCTGTTTCTTTCCAGCTCCCCCTGGTCACACATAGAGCTGCAGTAGCTGGGTCACAGGCTTTGAGAATGCCAACTGTGAAATGAAGAAGCAAGAACAGGAACTGTTTGATGCTGTTTCCATTTTTTTTTTTTTGTGTATGTGTGTGTGTGAGGTTTGAAGTGATTGCTTTCATACTGTGATTATATTGACACGTGAAGAGTAAGATATTTGATCATCTTGACCTTTTACAAGCTTTTATACGATGAATATTTACATATACACAAAGATACATGAATATACATAAAGATAGGCATGGCAATGTAGTTAAATGCATACATGTAGATCCATGTATCCATTCACATGGAAAACCTTCTGAAAGGGAGATGGAAAGTAACTATCTTGTCCCACTGCATCAGACAGTCCAGTCACAGAAAGGCACTAACACAGAGATAAACACATATGGTCCCTGCTCAGTGTTCAGGGCCTTGTTAAGTCCCTGTCACCCAATGACTGGATAATTCATGTGCATAAAACAAAGAATTAGCACAGACAAGCATCAAATCCATTGTATGTGCAGTCTGGTGTTGGTCTTTTCTTGTATTGTGGTAGCATAGATTCAGAACCTATGGATAAAACCAGTTTTATGTGAGAGAAGGACTGTTCTGCATATTGACTCCAAGCTTATCCCATGAGCATTTGAAAGGCTGCTTAGTTTTATCAGCAGTAACATGTGCAGCTGTATAAACCTGCATTAGCAGGTTTCTTGTCAGCCCACAACAGCCTCATTTTAAAATGATCCCTACTTCCTCAGGAAGTGCATTTGAAACTAACGTACTTAAAAAATTAACCTCAAATGAGAAAAAAAGATGTGTCTGTGGTAAAACAATGTCATAAACAGAGACCTTGTCTTCATATTTTCTCACATGCTGGAAATTTTGGGGCTGGATTCCATTAGATGATCAACTGGGAGATGATACAGCCTAATATTTCTCAACAGTTTGGCTCTCTTGGGTCCTCAGACATCTGCTCCCTGGAGCATCAGGTGGAGAGTTAGCAGATTCATACAGACAGGATACACTGCAAAATTACCATTTAATTCTCAGAAAGCTGAAATGCTGTGAATACTTACTTTCAAGAAAGGTTTGTTCCTGCCTTTCAGAAGCTCGTTTTGTTTCTTGAAAATTTCCTATGTGATCTATTCATTTTCCAGTCATCTTTAGTCCTTTGACATTACCTAGAGTTTCTATGAGACATTAAGAACAAAAACATCCCAGGGGACTAGAAAGTTCGAAAACTCTTAGCTACTTGTTCTAGGGGAAAATTTTGGTGGAGAGAACTTTAGATTCCTTTCCACTTCTCCTCACATCTGCTCTGAGAATCTCAGGGGATCTTGAAGCATGTGGAACTTCTTCAGCAACATTTTTCAACCTGCTCATTGCTATTCTGCTCACTATAACATAAAAATGACACACCATTATTTTAAATTGGTGAGAACAGCACTTTAGGTATCAGTATGATTTTAGATCTTGGCCTGTAACATGGAGAACAGACATCTTTACTTACTGAAAACGAATGTACTAGCATGGTGTTTGCACAAGGAATCATGCACAAGTTTTGTGTGTGAAATAGAAAGGGACAGATTAGAGTTGGGATTAGAGTTCAGCATACTTCACAAGACAGGATGGCATCTAAAAGTTTGGCATGGGGACAGAGGGAGGGATGAATTTGCCTCAGTTTCCTGGGGATCCAGGATGTGCAGAGAAGGGTACACTGATTATTTCTTGCAAATTTTAGGTTTTAAAATTGAAAATTTACATTTGAATATGTTGCGAATTTTATAATTTCTTAAGGCAAAACTGAACAAAAATTTTTAAAGAAATATTTTTGATATTTCCAAAACATTTCTTAGTTAGAAATCCATGGATATAACTCATTTGCCCAGAACCCTGTTGTGACACAATTGGACACCTCATCACCTTGAACAACACTTGGGTCTATGAAAAGAATAGAGCTCTTTCATTGGATGTTTCAGATTGTAGGGAACTGAACCACCCTCTCATAAACATACCTCTGTCCCACTGGCTGTATAACATGTGAAATTCTAGCACAGCTGTCTCTAAGGTCTAAGGTTAGGTGAGATGGAGCTGATCTAAAAGTGCTTATGAGCAGATAGATGCGCCCACATGAGCACACTTTAGCCTTCCCTGAGCTGATGAGACAGGCAGTAGCTGTACAGTGGAGGTGATAGAGTCACACTACCATGGGCTATTTGCAATCTAATGAGCCTACCTTTCAGCAGTGTTTATTAGCCGGACACCAGTCATCACACTAATGGCTTTCGATAGGAGCTTGCTCACATCTGGCTGTATCTATGTGGGCAGAAAAAGTCTCCCCTCCTGCCCAAGTGTGAATTCTCTGATATACACAAGTCACTTCTGGGTACCCTTCCAAAATTCATTTATCATTTTGCCCAGCTCATGAATTTTCCCATATTTATCATTTGCCCCTGTTTGGTTTTTGCTTGTTTGGGTTTTTTTCCTGGTTAATTGTTTACACACTTAAAACCAATGCAGAGTTCTTTCCAAATGTCTCCAAGACTCCTAGAGGGAGACTATATCAGATGGAGTGACTAGTACAGTGGGTGCTTTAAATTACGTATCTCTGTTTAACATGGGATAAGATGTGCTTTGATTGAGCTGGTAGCCTGTAGTGGCTGTACCATGAGCAATGACCAGATAATATAAAAATAACTACATTTACTTGTCCCAAAGTAATTAGTTTTGAATCAGTTCAGGCAAATTTTAAAAATGCAGCAAGTTCCTGGGAATCTGAAGGCTGTGCTGCCAATAGATCCATGAGAAATGCTGAATAGGATAGAAAATGGTTCAGAACTAGTCTGATTTTTGAACGATCTCATGTTCAGGGCAGGCTGAGAAGAATTGTGGCTGTAACAAACGATTAGGACCATTCCTAATGACAAATAGCCTGAGATAACTGGACACATGTTGCAGTTCTAGTAGTGACTAACTTCTTTAATTTAATTGAAGAGAAGAATGTTTACAGCTTTCTTGGGATGCTTGCTATCCAAGTGATATTTTTTAATTAGTGACAGGAAAAGTCTGATTTCTTACTATGATGACATTAAAAAAAAAAAAAAGTGAAACACTTTTGACCCAGAATAATCAGAAAGAAAGACAGAATAATTCTTAAATAAGAAGAGGTGCTAAAATTTAGGGTTTGAGATAGAAGAGAAAGTGGACTATTTTAATCCCACTGTTAGTTTTTTACCTTTAAAAAAATCCATGCAGATCACATCTTTCCTTTAGCAAAAGAAGCTGCAGCTACTGCTCTGCATTTGATTTAGCCAGCAGTAACACTGTCTCAGTAAAGGGCATATGATACCCACTCAGCTAGCACCAACAAAAACAGTAGGATAATCACGTGATGTTCACAGAACTTCCTGGGAACCATACCCTAAAATTCATTAATAGATATGTTCCTTCTTCAGGTCTACACACCTGTGGCATAGATTTTCAACAAAACATATCCAGATGCACCTAACTGCAAAATGTGACATTCTTTTTGCTTTCCTGTTTTTGTTTTGTTTTCTTTCTTTTTTCTTTTCATTTAATGTTGTAAGAATAATTTGGGAAAAGGAGGTTAGGAGATAAATTCTAACAGTGCCAGACTCTTTAATCTGCCAGGAAAGTAGATGATACAATTCAGCAACTGAAAGTTGAAGCTCAACAAAATTAAACCAGGAATGCACTGTAAAACTTTAGTGCCAGAGGTCAGGACAAAATGCCTAGAATGAATTTTCCATCACTTGAAACCTCTGCCCCAAGTAAAGCCTTTGCTTCTTTCTAAGACATATTTTTCAGGACAAGCAGAAATTGCCTGGATCATTACAGGAATTAGTGGGTGTAATTCCAGTACCTGTGTTAGGAAGAAGATCCATGTAGACATGTAGATTTGACTCAAGAGCTAAACCATCAGGAATTATGTTTATTGATAATTTCAATTACTGTCTCTATATAAGATTAAATTTTACACTAATTATATTCCATTTAAGGCTAATTGGGGATGCTACTATTGGAGGCAGCCTGGGCTGCAGTGACCATTCATTGGTAGAGTTTGCAGTCCTGAGGGATATGGAACAGATAAGGAGTAATGTTGGGCCCATGAACTTTAGGAAAGCAAACTTCCAGCTCTTCAAGAAATAGTCAATATGACTGCCTCAACAACAAAGGAGCAGAAGAGAGCTATCAAATCTTTAAGGAACTCTTCCACAGAATGCAAGAGCAACCAATTCCCAGGAGGAAGAAACTGGGCAAGAAAATTAAGAAACCAACATGGCTGAGTAGGGAACTGCTAGTCAACCAAAGGGGAAGAATCAAATGCACATACAGTGGAGACAACGATAAGCAACCTGAGAAGAGTATGGAGGTGAAGGCTGTTTGTGTAAGAATGGGTTAAAGAAGGCCAAGGTGAAGCTGGAACTGAACCTAGAAAAGTATGCAAAGATTACAAGAAGGCCTTCTTAAGCAGAAAAGTGAGGTCAAGAAAGGTGTATCCCCTGTTATGCCTCAGTCCAGAAGCCTCAAGCTTTACCAAGCATTTCACCTCAATTTAGACCCTCAGTAGTTCCCACACAAAACTTTTGTAAGTGTCTTAGATCCTTGATACCTTGAATCTGGAGAAGAAGCTACACTTTTTTCTCCAAGAGAATTTCTTTTCTTTCAGCGATAAAATGGATGCTTTGGTAAAATGGGTTTACAGGAATAACATGCAATCAAGGAACAGGTTCCACAAAAGCATTACACCTAATAGCAGGCTGCTCAGAACAAAAGGACTCCCCCACCTCCTTCCAAACAGCATTCTGATCTCTGCTTCTATATCCCTCCAAGGGTTTTACAAGCCAGCAGGCATCACTGTGGAATGGGGAACCTTTGTTGCACTCAGCAAGCACCAATCCACAACTTAAGTGAAATATCACAACTTAAGCAGAATACCACTCAGTCAGTTTCAAGTTAGCAACAAGAGGAAGAGTAAAGGAAAAAAAGAGAGATTGAGAGAAGAAAGAATAAAGAGAGAAAAAGAGGAGAGAAAAAAGCAGTTACTGCCAAGAGGTCACATGTTGGCAGCTTCCAGGAGAGCAAGCCAGGGCAAGACAGAGTCTATGTGTGCCTCTTTTATATGGCCTGGCTACTGCAGCCACTCCCTCTCTAGGCAGAACACCCGTGCCACTGACCAATGAGTGCCCTCCTGGCTAAAGTGAGGGTGCCATAGCCAATCAGAGGCCCAGGGGTCAGGGCGTGGGCAGGCTACCGTATTCATTGGCAGATGACTCATGTGGCTCCTGTGCCATGTGCCTCCCATAGAAGCCTTGCTGTCTCCAGGCCTTTCCATATGGGCAGGCCTGGCCATGTGCCTGAGGCCTGGCCCTTCCCTCTCCCTGCCACAACACACACACAGACAAGACGGTTGATTCGACCCAAGAATCAAACAACTCAGTGGGATACAAATCTGGAATCTAACACCCTCATGATAAACAATGCTGAGAAACAGGTAACAGTGGATGAAGAGAAGGCTGAAATACTCAACAAATTTTTTGCCTTAGTCTTCAATGGCAACCTCTCTTTCCATTACCTTTCAAATGGATGGACACTTGAAAGAGAAGATCAGGTTCATGACCACCTGAGGAACTTGAATGTACTTAAGTCTTATTGGATCTAATAAGGTGCATCCTAGACTACGGACGGAATTGGCTGACGTAGTTTCCAAGCCATCCTCTAAGATACATGAAACATGGTGGTAGTCAAGGGAAGCCCCAGGTGTTTGAAAAAGGGGACTCTTAGTACTCATCTTTAAAAAGAGTAGAAAGGAGGACCCTGGGAACTTATGACCTGTCAGCCTCATCTCTGTGCCTGGGAAGATCCTAGAACAGATCGTCCTAGAAGCAATGCCTCTACATGGAGGACAGGGAGGTGATTCAGGACAGTCAACACAGCTTCAGCAGGGATAAATCCTGCCTGAACAACCTAGTGGCCTTTTATGATGGAGTGATTAAGTCAGTGGACAAGGGAAGGACTCTGGTCATTTATCTGGATTTACGTAAAGCCTTTGACTTAGACCTCTACAACTTCCTCATCTCTAAATTGGAGAGAGATGGATGGGATAGGTGGACTGTTAGATGACTAAGGAGTTGGTTGAACAGTTGCATCCAGAGGGCAGGGGTCAATGGCTCAAAGTCCTGATAGACACCAGTGAAAATTAGTGTCCCTTAAGGGTCCATATTGGGACCAGTATTATTTAATAACTTCATTAATGATGTAGACGAAGGGACCAAATGCACCTTCAGCAAATTTGCAGATGACACGAAGCTGAGTGATTAATATACCTGAAGGATGGAATGCCATCCAGAGGAACCTGGACAAGGTCAAGAAGTGGACCCCAGGAATCTCATGAGGTTTAACAGGCCCAAGTGCATAGTGCGGCACCTGACTCAGAGCAATGTTCCTGTATCAACACAGGCTGGGGGATGAACAGACCAAGGGCATGCCTGCTGAGAAGGACATGGAGGGTGCTGGTGGATGAGATGCTGGGCATGAGCTGGCAATGTGTTCTCACACCCCAGAAAGCCAATTGTGTTCTGGGCTGCATCAAAAGATGAGTGGTCAGCAGGTGATTCTACTGTGAAGGGAGGTGATTCTGCCCTGCTACTGTGCCCTTGTGAGACCCCAACGGGAGCACTGCATCCAGGTCTTAGGTCCCTAGCACAGGAAGGACACTCACCTGCTGGAGCAAGTCCAAAGGAGTGCCATCAAGTTCATTAGAGAGATGGAGCAGCAATCCTATGAGGAAAGACTGTGAAAATTGGGATGAAATTCATTACAATGATGGTGGCGAGGCACTGGTACAGGTTACCCAGAGCAGTTGCAGATGCCCCATTCCTGGGAGTGTCCAAGATCAAGCTGGATGGGGCTCTGAGCAAGCTGCTTTAGTGGAAGGTATCCCTGCCAATGGCATGGGGGTTGGAACCAGAGGATCTTTAAAGTTTCCTCCAATTCAAACCATTCTTTGGGTCTGTGATCTTCTCTATTTGTGAAGAGAGAAATCTAGTAAGTTTTCAAACATCTGTGACCAAATGGAAGCATTCATGCTATCTGACATTTTGGATATGGGTTTTAACATCATATGAGAATTATATTCTTGGGTGAAGGGGGATGTTGCACCATACCTTAATTTCATTTCCTTCAAAATGTTGATCCTATTGTTCTGAAATCATATGATCTGTTGGATAGAATCAAGAATGACACTCAGAGGAAGAATCATTTGATAAGATGTAGTTATCTCCATCTTTGGTAGCCCCTTTCAACTTTCTTTCCAAGTCAGTGAAAAGAAATGGCTACTTTCATCTACTCATAACATCTCTATATGGAACAGACAGACAGTATGTCAAATGTTCTTCTGTATTCCCAGTGATTATATGATTAGAGCAGGAGTCATCCAGAGAAGTAGATCTAGTCATCTAAATTCAGATGATCGGTTCCAATCTTACAGTAAAAATGCATGTGCATTGTTCTTTAGATTAATTTTGGTTTTTGCAAACAGGGTCAGGTCACTAATTGAATTTATTTCACCCTTATTCTCTGTGTTAGAGGTTTGGTCTTATTGAGAATCAGAGGAGAAGACACAAATTCTCCTAAACTTACTTAAACTTTCTAATATCACCAGTTGCAAAATACAAGAATACTGTTGCAGAAAAGGTTACTTGAGCAACAAGGAAGATACTAATAGACTTTTATTAGAATTGCTCTATATGAGCTCTGGGCCTTGTTCAAAATCCACCAAAGGCAAAGGGAAACTTCAAAGTTTGATTGTTAATTTCTATTATCTCCTGGAGCTGTTGGGAAAAAAAAAAAAAGATAATTAGTATGCTTTAAAATAATGAGAGAAAAATTAGAATTCTTGAAGTTTTTTAATGTTCTAAACTAGATAGTTTTCATCACTCAGTTCCTTAATCTTCTTCTTCCAGTTCCTGCCCATTTAAAATAATAACTGTGCATTGTTACCGGAGAAGACGCTGGGGTTTTGAGAACGTCGGTCTTTTTCTTTGTTTTCTGGGCTTCGACGGAAATGGAGCAGAGACACACTCTTCACAGAAGTTACGGTCAGCACACTGCTCCTTTATTGTTTACATAGCATACACACTTAACAATAGTACAGCAATACAATTGGCCAGTAGCTAGGGTGGATATCCAACTCCATACCCCTGGATTGGTCATCTTATTAAAACTATACCCTCTTATCCGTTCCCAGTAGAAACGGCTGCATTCTTTCTTATTATTTACTGTTCATCTTGCTACTGTTCTAAAACACAGGGGCCCCGTTTTCCCCTTTCTCCCTGGCCTGGGCTGTGCATATAGGCTTCTAGTAACACATTATGGCCTGTGTTACTGAAATATTTTTCTACAGTGCATGTTTAGAAAGAGTAAGGAAATTCTTGAGCTCTTCTGGCTTATTGGATTGCTCTGCTAAAGAGGATAAATGGGCCATAGTGTGGTAACCTAGTTATAATTGCTATTCATGGAACTTCTAATTCAGTCAAATTAGCTTGTCAGAAAGGTAGAGAAACAGTGCACACAGTTTCAAGATGCTATATACCAAAAGTAAAAGATGCAGGAAAAGCAGCTTGAGAGGCTATTTGTAGGAAAATACTAAAATGAATCTCCAAGGAGAACAGCACTGGGAAAGCACCATGAACCTGACAAGCTGCACACATGAGAGACGTGTTGTTGAAGTTTTAAAATTATGAGGTTTACCTGTACTGGGTTTTTGGTTACAAAGTTTCTGTATCGCTCTCCATCTCATTATCACCTTCCTGCTGGGTGCCAGCCCCCGCCATGTCTTCCCCTGTGTTCCCCAGAGGCTTTTTGTTCTCCAAGTGAGTCATCCCCAGGAGCTCGTTATGCACAGCATTGTTTCTTCCCAGGCTGGGCGAGCCCCTCCTCGGGGGACCCCAGAGATCAGGACGGCCCCAGCCCCAGCCCTGCAAAGCCACTGCAGGAGCCGAGCGAACATGCCTGGCGGTGCCTCCACCAGTCCAGGGCAGCTATTGTTTCTCCATGGGCTGTCGCGGCCCCTCCCAGGGGGAGCCCCCGGCCTGCCCTCAAACTGCCCTCGCGGTGGCAGCAACCAGAACTTGCACAGAGCCGCCCCCGCAACTCCGGGACAAAGTGGGGTGGCTCCCACTAGTCCGAGCAGAGGAGGCTCCGTGCTGGAATGCCTCTGCCTCTTGGAACTGCGGTGGCATGGTTGCGACTGCTGCCCGCTTCCACTCCATCCTTATCCTGTGGGCTACCACCCCTGTCTGTCCCCAAACCATGGATTTCTATTGGATATTAATCCCTCCATTTTCCTATTTGCTACCTGAGCACCTAAGCCACTTCCCCGTCAGGAGTTCTTTCCCAATCCAGTTCCAGCTCTAGCACCTTCCTCTCCGGGACCTCATAAAAGCTTCGTGTGTTTCACAATAAACTGGTTTTTGCCTCTCATGTCCTGGACCAACCAGATTTCTTTCTCAGCACTCCTTTGGCTCTGGGGGACAGGTGGGAACCGTTTTCTCTTCCCCCCAGTGCTGCATAGCTATTGTCTTTGTGTGAAAGTGTAGATCACTGTGGCAGTAATTGTGGCTTTATAATGAACCTTCATGTTAGAACTCAGTTAAAGTTTCATATGGAAATAGAGTTTTGGCACCATTTGGGGGGTTTGACCATTTAATTTTGCTACTTAATGTACTTTTAGCATAGTTTTCCTGCAATAATTAATGCTTACCACTAATGAGGCATCAATCCTGCTGGATTAAAGAGCAATATTTAGAAATGCTGCCAGAAGCTCAGCCCTAGCCTCAAGCTGGTAGGTGGCAAAAGTTTTGACCAGTAGGTCCTCTGGAAAAGATCATTCCTCCTGTTGCCTCAGCTGAACATGCATGCTGGCAAGCTACAAGATCCATAGCCAAATTCCCATCAGTTCTTTCATTCTCTTACTTCCACTTGTATAGAAGGATACGCATCAATTCAATTCTTTCTCTCACAATGCTGGAAGCTTTTGTAAGGGCTGAAGTGGAACAGTTTTTATGGAGCAAAAGTGCTTAGAAGTGATCAAGCCCCTTTCCTCAGTAAGGTTGTAGCTACCAGTGAGCCCTAGAAAGGAACAACTAGAGTTCATTGAGAATAGTGATTTCAGAAAAATTTCTAGCTACAATCTGTAAATTTGCAAAACCTTGTAACATGTGTATGCTTAGATATTTCCACATGGGAATGATAATTCTAAACTGACAAAAACTGAGGAAGGACCATTTATCTGTCATTTATCTGACTACATGGCTTGATAGCACCCAAAGACCCTGGACATTGAATACTGACAGGGAAATCAGAAGTGGCAGACAGCAGAAATTTCTTTCTGGGTAAACTATATGAAAATGGGAAAAAAATAGCCTGAGGTTCATGTAGATCATGTGTACAGTATAGATTTTCTTTCTTATAGTAGAAATATTACCAGAAGAAGAATTATTCACCATTCCTTCACAGATATCATTTGTGGAACTCTAAACTGCCTATAAATAATTTTGAAAGCTGTACATGTAATGGAATCATCTTCTCGCATGAGCTAGCATTACAAACAAGAGCATATTTATTCAACAAATCATAGGTTGGTTTGGTTGAAAGGGACATTAAAGATCACCTAGTTCCAACACCCTGTCATGGGCCGAGGTGCCATCCACTAGATCAGGTTGCTCACCCATTATGACCTTGAACACTTCCAGAGATGGAATACCTAAAACTTCCGTGGGCAACCTTCTCCATTCCCTCAATACCCTTACAATAAAGAATTTAATCCTAAAAAGGAGTACCAGGGTGATTAA